>CATIWR010160427.1:0-17136 GCA_949677035.1 Omphalea diandra | reverse complement strand
GTTTGATTTAATATAAGCTCAATATATTTTAATTTAATTTTAAACAAATTCTATTTAGCTTAATTCAATCAAATTTTTCATCTAAAAATTCAACCAAAGTAAATTAATAGAACATTTTTAAAACAAATCAAATCAAATTTGTATTTAAATCATCCAAATCAATTTAATTTGATTGACTTTTTAGTTTTTATCAATGAGTGTCTATCGCTAGGTAAGATATTGTAATTTCAAATACTCTAAGGGTTCGTTTGATTCATAAAATTGAGTTGTAGAATTCTATTTCTAACATTTGATAGCCCACTAAAAATTAGAATTTTGATTCTTTAATAATTCAATAAATTTTAAAATACTGAGCTCAATCAAATATTCTAGTTAAGGTCCCATTAGCAAGTGCCCTAATGGCACTCTTTATATCATATTCTTTTATGGAAGGGCACTTATTAATGGAAGAGATACCTTTTTTTTTTCATATTTAATACCTATAAAATTAGTTACACTAATCTATTCAAATTTAATGAAACACATGTTATCATTAAATAGCCTTAATTTGATTTTTTGTTCATGCTAATAAATGCTAACAACATAGAAATTATACCACTGAAGTAAAGTGAATTAAATAAAATTAACAATAAATTTTTATAATTACTAGTAATTCATAGAAAATTTAAATAGAAAAAGATCAAAACGAAATCCAAGTACATATTTTCTAAATATTTATGGCATTAACATTTTAATTAAAAAAATGAGATTTAACTCATCATATGTTGAATTCAAATTTTTTTAGCAATATTTAGCATACTACTTTCCTTTTATGGGCAATTGTTGACATAATGATCAATAACTTTGCAAAATCCATAGGTTCTAGCTTTTGTTTTTTCACTTTTTTTCACCTTTAATTATTTTATGTCTTGCACATTCTTTTGTCTTTGACTTTGGAGGGTAAAAGACAAAACCATCTTCCAAAATAGTATTGTTGTTGTAATACCTCTTCATGCAATATCTTTCCATTGTTTACTTCTCGTCATCAACGATGGTAGATGTGGAATTGAAATTTCATAACAATCTTTATGGATGAAAACTCTAAGTATGTGGCAACAAATAATTCCAGTAAATTCGAAATACTTACAATTATACTTTGTTTTTTCACTGTCCCATGTCACCTCATATTTTTGGCTTTTTTCTATCTTGTAATATTGCGCAAGAAATTCATGTCTTTGATCTTGAACTACGGGATATTGAGAAACTCTTGCAAACTCATCTTAAAACTTTTTGAAAGTAAAAGATGTGAAGACTTTATGAGCTTGTTCTTCAAATGGAGACAGTTCTCAATGCAGAATCTCTATATGTTTGCAACATGGTATCACAGATTTGTGTTTGATTAATATCTTCAATGGCAATATCAATCTAAAAAAATCAATGAATAAAATTTGAGAAGTAATAGTAGCAATAAAATAAAATACTAAAATAGAAATATTGAACTTATAAAATTAAAAAAAAAAAAGAATAATTTGCTCGTTTGGTGAATTGAGTTAAATGCATTGTTGAGATAATAAATCTTTTAATGAGGGCATTCCACCAAAAAAATAATCATAACAATAGATAATTGTCATTCGGTAGTTGTCATTCCATTAAAAAAATAATCATAAAGATAGGTAGGAATCCACATATCTTTAATTTGATATAATCGCTTAATGTGCTTGTCACATAAATTATTTTTAGCAATAACTTTTGCTTGCTAGCATTCAAATTCTTTAGAAGTCTTTAACTTATAAAGATTCTAAAAATCTAAACACCATTTTGGATATCGATTGCAATGAATTGCAATAAACCAACCACTAAATTAAGCTATTATATGACATATATAAAATGCATGTTTTGTATAAAAGAATTCTTTTTTTATTGTTTCAGTTATCTATAGATCTTGGCCTATCAAAATTGTTCTTGGAGACTTCCCCAACATTGATATAAAAGTCTGTTTTATATATTAAAATATATTAACAATTAAACAAAAAAAATAGTTGAATGAATGAATTAGAAAAATATATCAAAACATACATTTAAGAGTCATTGAAAAGAATTTTGTGTCTCATCCCATAAAAATGCACATCCAATTAAAATAGTCTTGTCATGATTGTCAATACCCACAAAATACCAAAAGGCATATCATAAGCATTTACTTTACATGTAGTATAAAAAATAACTATATCACCAAATTGTTGATACCATTTAAAGTAAGGGGTAGAAGCCCAAAAAATGTGTACAAGTTTTTTTTGTTCGTCTACTCTAGTACAATACAAAAAATTATGATTCTCTTGTTTAGCAATTTTGCATTGCTTTAAAATATTTGTAACATTATTTATTGTATGTTTTCCTTTGAATTTGACAAAAAGATTATGAACATCTTGTTCAAGAAATGTGAGATGTCCATGTTTAACTTTTTTCTCAAGTTTCATGACACGAATTGTTAGCTTAATTGAAAGACCTACTTCTTTTAGCAAAAAAAAATATGATTTTATTCTTTTTTAGTAATATTTTGATTAGTCGCTAAAAAACAAACTTCTACATGACTCAACAATAGGTGACTATGTTTGACACTTAGGAGACTTTTTAGTAATATTTTGATTAGCCACTAAAAAACGAACTTCTACAAGACTCAACAATAGTGGCTATATTCGACACTTAGGAGATTTTGACCAATAATCGTTGCTCATATGCTTAAGTGGTTTCTTGTTCAAAGTAGAACTTACAACATTTAATTCATCTAAAAATGGCTCATTGAAATAAAAAACAGGTATTGAAATATTCGACTTAGCATTGTTTCCACAAAACTCTTTACCCATTACATTGACTATGATAAAAACAAAACAATAAAAATTAACACTTGATATGCATTCAATAAATATTAGAAATTAGAATAAATTTTGAAAGATAAAATAAAATACCAATAAAGTTTGCATACCTGTTTTATTTTCACATGTACCACTTTCATTTATTTTCTTTTTCATCTTTTTTTTTGTGTGTGATGATTATAGTTTTAGTTCAAAAAATTCATTAGTTTATTTAAGTGAAAGAATTTGATTAACATGAGAGGGATGAAAGAGAAAAAAGAGAGAAAAAAAAGTTATAGCAGACAAGTGATAAAACATTTTTATGAAAAAGAGTTTCTTTTATTTTTCTAGATTAGTTAGCATTTTTTTTCATTTTTTCATATTAATGAGCCACTTTATTTTAGTCAATAAATGTAATTAATTGTTAACGAGAGAGTCACTTCTTTTTTATATTAGTGTGCCACTTTGTACACGAGACCACTTTTTTTTATTTTAGTTAAGTTTTCAATGATAAAAATAATTAATGAAATATAAAAAATTATCTTAATTACTCTAATTAATAATGTTTAACAAGTGTGCCTATCCTTTTAATTATGAGTAAGACGTTAGAAATGTTACTTAATAAAATATTTATAATCTAAATACTGAATTTCATTTTATTTCAATTCTAATAAATTAAAATTAAAATTCTGAATTTCAATTATTAATCATTTCATCCAAACGAATTGTAATAAATAACAACTTTTTAGATAAAAGAATTTTTTTATTCAAAGTTCTTAATGCTAAATACAATTATTAAATTACTTTTTCTTTTATTTTGTTATATTATAATGGAATTATATCCAGACGTTCTGAGTCAGAGTCGCAATTAGGGGTGAGCAAAATCGAACCGAAATCGAAAAATCGAATCGAGCTGAGTGAATTCGGTTTATTTAGTTCAGTTTTAAAGTAAATTCGGTTCGGTTCAGTTTAAAAAAATAAAAAAATTCGGTTTTCGGTTCAGTTCAGTTTAAAATTGAGAAAACCGAATAAATCGAATTTATGAGATTTTTTTTAATTTGAGTTTAAAAAACTAAAAATAAATTATTTTATATAAGATAAAAAAAGCCTAACAACCCATTGAGCCCAAAATCGAAAATTAAACCGAATCAAATCAATTTTTTGGTTCGGTTTACTTTACTTTATCTTAAATTTTGGTTCGATTCGATTTGAATTTAAACTAAATTTAGTATATTCGATTTTCATAAATTCAGTTAGATTTGAACCGAACTGAACCGACCGAATGCTCAGCCTTAGTCGCAATCACTCAAGCCTAAACTTGCGGTGTATATTAAATTACTTTTTCTACAGCATAATACTTTGGCAGCCTCGATGAAACCCTTTGTATGAAGGATAAAAAGCTCTAAAACCTTTCTGTAAAACTCCACCCGCCATTCGCATTTCCATTATACCATACTTTCTTCGGCCACCACGGAGTGGGAAACTTACGATGTTGGTGGCAAGAAGCCTGAGTAAAGCAGTAGTCCCATCAACTCTGATTGAGAATCCTTCTCCTGGAAATATACAGCCCACTCGCCTTGCCCTCCATGTAGGTCTTATATCGATATATAATAGTGTTTTACTGCTTTAGCATTCTTCAACTCCATTATACATGCTGCTATTTTTTTCTTATTCAGGTTAATGAGGATGATGCCTCTTCTTGTTGGGTCTATATGGCTTCTGGCTGTCATGTCTACAGACTTAAGGTTTGGTTTGGCATCAACTTATTAACATTGTGTTCACTCTTTATAAGTTTTAACCAAGAAAGAAATAAGACCCAGTTCTTGGTTTTCTGTCTTTAGTTTAACCCAGTTGGGTGTTGTATTTGTTTGTTAGTGGGGTTATATTGTTTTCATATTTAGATGATTAGTGAAGTGCTGATTGTTATCAAGCTCACTTTTTATCGGTGAAATTGATTTTTTTTTAATATAATTAATTGAATGACAAATAAGATTTTGGAGGCATCACTTTATCATTGTGTTACTGTTGATCAAATTGAGTGAACAGTTTTCCACTTTTCTGCTGTTAATACACTACCATAATTAGCAAGGTTACTTTTAAATGTATTTGTTTTAGAGCTTTCAGTACGCGGCAGTTAAACTGGCTATCTTAGTTTAGTTTATTCTCCTTCTCATAGATTCAAATGCAAGATTCTTCTGTCAACAAAGGGAAGGAAAGCCTTCTTATCCCTGTAGAAACAAAGGTAAAGTTGTTATAATTTAACCAGTTGGGTAATGCCAATTTAAAAAAATCAGGTCTTGACGCTGGTTTACTTGTCAGCTTAGTTTATTTTATATTTTTGTTCATAATGTGTTCATTTAGTTATGTATTGTTTGACTTCTTAAAGGTCATGGACTCCTCAGTAGTTAACCGCTGCCCTCATCGTTTGGAAATTCAGAGTATAGTGCTTTCTGAAACTGAGAGTAAGTGATTTTGTTTTTAACTTAACAGCAGGATGTAATATGTGTTGGCCTTACAGGCCTTAGTTTTTGTGCTTAAGTTTGTATGTCTAGAGAGAGTAGTCTATTTGTGAAGTTTAAGGTTTCACCAAATTCTCTGCAGGTCCAGGTTACTTGGTCTTGGGAAGTGTGGATTGCTATGGCCATCTTATAGTCTCTAAATTAGATAATGGTGGTAAAGGTATAATTCTTTTTTTAGTTTTCTTGGTTCATTACGTGTTGCTTTTTAAATTTTTGGGATAGTATAATTAGGCTTCTTACTTTTTGCTCTGTACTTATTTTTCTTGCTAGTCGGACTATTGCATAAAGGTGTAGCCTAATCCAAAATTCAAAAAGAAAGTTATAGTGTCAAATCATATACATATTTGTTTTCTGCCATATTTATGTGCACCTAATTTGATGTCTTTTATAGCCATCCCAATCATTGTGCTTGTGCAAGCATCACTCATCTTAACATATTTAATCAATAAAATATATAAAGGCTTCCTGACATGACATTTTGAATTATTATGATATTTTATAACAATTATTTGCTTCAGAAGTTTAAAAGGAAAAGAAGCTTCCTGTTTTGTAACATACAATCTGTCAATATGTAGGATATTTTGTTGCACATTTACTCTAAATTGGTCTCAGTTGACTCTGATTTTGAAATAGCTATTTATATGAAATCGAAAAATGGAATAGGCTATAAATAATTCTTGGACCAGTGGTTTGTAGTTTGTGGGTTGTTTGCTGTAAATTTATACATGAAGTTTTGTTCTTGTCTTGACTTTGGTCTTATCGTCTATCAGAATGAAGTAATATTTTGGTTGAGTTTACAATTTACAATTACCACATGCCTTAGTTTTACTTGATTACTTGGTTTCTAAGCCATTACGCTACTGGAAACCTCTGCCTAATATATTAGCCACTTGCCTTAGATTTTACAAAGCTTGCTATATTGGCTTAATTGCATTTGTGACCTGCAATGAGGTTGGAAGAGCATCAGAACTACTCCAGGCTTCCTTGAAAGATTTGTTGAATTCTAGTCTGCTTATTATGTCTATGTGATAAATAATTTCACTGGTTTGGGGACCTACATGTTGTGTGCTTAGTTAGTATACCGCAAAATAGCAAAAGTCATTACCATACTAGTTGTTTTGATATCAATTTCTCTTTCATCTCTCTAATGCTTGTATTTTCCAACTGTTGACAGTCTTGATAATGTGTTTTCTGCAATTTTCAGATGTTAATAAGCACACATATTCAGTATTGCCTCGGGATTCAGGTGTTGGAGAAGGTAGTTGGGCAGGGCTCTCTTTCAGTCCACGTCAATGGTCAATGGTACCTAGTTTTTATGTTTGAATTAATTTGAGCTTGTAAATATTCAATCTGATCCTTGCAAGTATCGTCTATGTTAATGAACTTGCAAGACTCTGTTATTTGAAATTAAACTAAATTATAATGTATATAGTTGAATAATTATTTTGCAGACGATCAGATGATTCTGATGGGAGGATCTTTGACCTCTATCGGTCTACTCATTACAACCGTCTGCAAATGTCTTTCTTCCATTATGCTCTTGGCTTATGTTAATTTTCATTTCGAGTAGTTCTAATATAAGCTTGTGAATGTTTTAAACTTAATCCACTTTTGATCATAAATTTAGTCCAGTATTATGTGTTGCTAGGGTGTTTGGCTGTACTTTATAAGGAAACGTTTGAGGATTTAGGTTGATTTTATACATATAACAGGATGGGCTATTGAATTTGAAACCCTTTGCAAATTTATGATTGAGTTTGATTAGCCTTTTAATTTTTTTAGCCTAAAATGTAGATTTATGTCTTGAGTCTTGACATCTTTATCAGAAAAATATATGTGTAGCATGTGATATGCCTTATTTCAATTGGTTATTCAATGGGCTCTTTTATACATAGTTTATCCTCTTCCTGAGGCCCAGTTTTTATTCCTACGTTAAATTTTCTCTGGTCCAGGCCGCTGTTGCACGTAGCTTTTGCAAAAGCATTGATGTTTATGACCAGGATATTCACCTGCGAACTTTGCGTACGTAAGTGTTGTTTATGCTTGCTGATTTTCTTTGTCTTCTGCATGGTTATTTTAAGTAGAAATTCATGATCATCACACACGTATACATAAAAACAACTACCTAGTGTGTGCTGGTAGGCATTTGATGTTAGACTGGGTAAAGGTATGTTGCATTTGTATGCACGTGTATGTTGCATTTGTATGCATGTGTACCTCTTTGCCAGTTTCCAAGATCCTTGGATATTGGATCAGTGTTTTTTGGTGTGGGGGCCGCTAACAAGTAAAAACATGTCATATGGTCCAAAATTTAGTCAATTTATCTCAGCCTCAGACCCAAATCCGTTGCAATTAATTGAATCTTTTTTCTCCATTGTTTTTGGTTGGAGCCAAACTTGCTAAAATTACTAAACTGTACAGCCTATTTTTTTTGTTCTTGAATCTTTTGTCTAATGCACTTTAATTGCAATCCTCATATGCCTCCTATTATTCATTGGTATTATGAGGATACAAGTTAGCAAGATGTGTATGGGCCTTGTTTGAAAATGTTCATTAGCAATTGCCGCTGTTTTTTTTTTTGGGTCATACTACAATGGGGGTGGGGGAGTTGAATCAAGGACCCATAGGTCCTTGGTCATATACACAACCAACCAAGCCAAGCCAAGCTCAAGGTGTGTTGCAATTGCCACTGTTGCACTGAATATTTATGTGGAGATATCTGCATAAAAGATGAAGTTCATAAAATTTGGAATAGTTCATTAAAATCCATATAATTTATGTTATTTTGCAGACTCTGGTATCCATCCTCATTGAATTTTTTGCAGAACTTGAGTAATGGGGATGAAAGTTCAATTTTAGCCATCACTGAAGGCTGCCAGGTATAAGTTTGTACTTTGATATTTTTGTACTTCAATATTTGCCTAGTTTCTCATTTTCTGGAAAAAATATATTATTCCACTTTATCTCGTGGGATTGCTGCAGTTGACAATATGGGACTTGAGAATGAAAGAAAATGGTGGTTGTCTACATCGCATTTGTGGCTCTCTTGGTGATATTTTTTATGCTGTCTGCGGTTCCTCAACTGGTAATGTCGCAGTGGGAGGAGCTGATCGCAGTGTGACCATTTATGATCCTCGCAGGTTGGTTGCTGTTGGTTGTTGTAAACTATATGTGGGGATATCAACTAACAATGGCCTGGGCCATGAAAGTTAATAGTTGCTGACAAGTATTGTCAATTTTGTCGCTCAAGTTGGTGATGATTTACATTTAGAATGTGTTTATTATGCATGCTGAAGCATATAAATTCTGCTAGTTAGTTAATTGTGTTATTTTCTCCGTGTGCTTGTTTTCTGTTGAAGATGGATGAAAGCACATAGGATAGAAATGATTTCCACCATGAACTGAATGAGGCCTAATGATTGCTTTCATCTTGACTGTAGATGGTCACCGCTTTCAAGATGGGTGCACTGTTCAAAGTATGAGGTCAGTTCCCAACAGAAGACAAAAGAAAAATCTGTTGGATTATGTTCTGTTTGAAGATAATTGGAATAACCAATGATTGGTTTAGTTTATAGTTGATTCTTTGGAAATTGGAAGTTCTAATATTATAGTTTCGTATCACACCTATGAAAAGCTGAATTTCTACATCCTTTTTTGTTCTTTGGATGGTGTTCTCTGCAACTGATAAGCATCTATTTATCAATGTTTAATAGAGATTGTGACTCATTATGGACCATTTTCGGTAGAAAGAATCTATATGAAATCTCGGAGCGAAATTTGATTTGGCACTCAATTTCGCCTCCTTCTCATGCCATTAAGAATTTTGTCGTTTTATTTGTTTCTTTTACACCATTTCAATTTGTTAAAATTCACTTCTGTTACTGATTTCTGAATTGGATAACACGCAACTTGCCAACTTATTAAATGATGGTCTTCACTGTTACGTGTCCCATGTTTTATATGGCAGAGAGTTTGAAGTCTGTTGATCAAGTTGATCTTGGTGGAAAAGAAAACTTAAAAGAAGCAACTACTGAAATGTGTGTTTAATATAAGTTTTTTTCTTACCAGGCCCTTCCCTTGCTTTCCATCACTTTAATGGGTCTCCTTGGTTCAAATTTATATTAGTAGATCATCTTGTTTATGAGGTCCTTCGCTTGTCAAAATACAAATGGGAAAGTCAAAGTTAAGAGAGGAGGCCTGTTGTTAAATATGTTGTCTACTTTATAAGTATGTAGTAAATTTAACATGAATAATATTACAATATACTTGAAATGCTTAGATTTACAGTGTTCTATTGATGTTCCATTCATTTGTGTTTCATTGGGTTGTAACCTCTTACCTTAATTTTTGCTGTTTTTGTAGATAACTGGACTTGCATTCTCATCACTAGACTCTGATTACATCTATATTCAAGGGGTTGATTATGAGGTGATATTTGAAAGCAACTTATGCTAATCTATTTTGTCATGATTACATCTTTTGCTTTGTAACTACAGTTTCAGATTGTTCAACACTTTGCTGTTTGGTAAAACTCATCACTGCAAATTTTGTCTTTAAGATTAGTAAGTGGATTTGAGATGTTAGTTAATTTTTTTAGAGTTCTAGTTACTCTTATTCTATTAATGACCTAACATATTCTTCACGGAGATTCAGATAAAATAACTCGAATAATTTATTATTTTTTTAAAATCTTACAAGAAGAGTACTACATATATCCAAAGATGAGACTGAATGGAATGCAAACATGATATGCTGACATAAAAGGGAAATAATTTTGTTATTTGTTGTCTGCTGCCTTGTGGTTGGAGCATAAAGAATTCCTTTGTGGTTTCAAGTATCAAGCAAAAGTAACTTCATCTGATAGATTAATAGCTTTCTGATATTTAGATGCCACATATTTTGGAGTATGTTTCTAATTCATTTTACCTTCTAAATATCTATGTTTCTAATCCATTTTACCTTCTAAATATCTGTCTAATATGCTGATCTTCTGCCAATATCGAATACTGAATGTAAATCAATGCAGGTTTTTTGTGGACAATGGAAAGAATGCGATAAAGTTTTTTCATTTAGAGGAGACTCAAACTGGCTTGGGTTCAGTAAGGTATTAATTCTGAATTTCTCCATGAAAGCATGCGAGTGTCCAGATGTGTTCTTATCTCTTACAGGCACAATCCTATTTTGTGCCTGGCGTTGTAAATTTGGAGTAATTTGGTTGAACCTTATCTATTCTCATTTGAGGTTGAATAATTTTCTTTTGTTGACGTTGAATTTGAGTTTCTGACAGAACATAATAAAATATCCTTCTTGTAAAAAAGGAGTATGATGACCTACTCTCTAAAAGACTCTTTCCGAATTATAGTTCTGACTAAGCAGTATCTTGAGAAAAATGTAGAATCTCCTATCTTTCTATCCCATTCTAGTATTAGTCTAGTCTTATATAGAATTATGACTTATTCCTAGTCCATTGGTTCTGAGGTTGGATTCACGTTAGATTATGCAAACTCTTGCAGTTGATACGATGGCAGCGTGAAGCTGTCTTAATTTTAAGAATGTGTCATCTCACAGGTTTCCATGTTCATTGCTGCAGTGCTCAAATAGGGATGTACTGGGTGGTTGGACTGATTCTAGTAGCGTCTTCCTGGCTGATGTTGGACCCAATGGGAGTGAAATAAATGATCTCATCTTTTAAGTCAGCTTCAACTCCTTCACTGTCAAAAGAATTTTGTTAAAAGCAGCAGCCTTTTATCATAGTATCTGCAAGCAGTTTATTTCAAGTAGCCATTGCTTCCAGTCAAAGCCATCGCATTGGGTCCATAACCTGTTCAAAAGGAAAAGTCAAAAGTATATAACCAACTCATGTTTGTTTCCTACAATCAAACATCCATTTCAGTTTTGTGTTTAGTTTAACCATCCAAGTTGGGGTCACGATGCATTTACCCCTTTGCAGGTTACTTCTGACAGGTTGTTTTAGCTACAAAGCATGTGAGGTAACTTCTCAAATGTGGTGAAGATCTTGTGCTATTTGCTTATGAGATATTTGTTAAATTTTCAATGAAGGATTTATTTTGTTTGATGATCCATTGTTCATTCTTGAAGAAACTCCCGCATTGATTTGCATGATGCTCTTATTCAATTAGCTCAGGCCTATGGCTCCCTGTGGAAAATTTCTGGCTTTTATTTGGAAGCTAATTTCTTTTCACCCTTCTGGTCTTTTCTATATCTTCTGTTTGCCATGGAAAAAGCAGCAAAAAGAACAGAATTATATAAAGTTGCAACCATTTGAAGTTGAAATGATGGGTGAATAATTCGAACTTTCTCTGTTATCTTGTCAACTTATATATATATATATATATATATATATATATATATATATATCAGACATTAAGCAATTGAACCAAGAACTTGGAAGGGGATGGTGATTTCTTCTGGCTGCGCTTTGTGGACTTGATGATTTTGTAAAAGTCAAAGGTCAAAGATCAAGATGCCTGGCAATGGATGGTGGGATGATCGGTCTGGGTGTGGGGCTGCTTCTCTGTTGGTGGAGCGTTCATGAGTTTGGGTGAGATGTGATGGATAGGGGAACCTGCAAATAGGGTCCCAGTGTTTATGAGATCGTCAGTTCAATCAACAGCTCACCAACTGCTATTAAAGATTTTATTTTTATTCTTTTCCTCTTCAATAATTAACAACCCATCTCATGTGTGCACCTCTCATATTTTATTACCAAACATTAACAGTACCCACGTCCCACTTTGGATACGTTATTTGAATGCCAAGCAAAATGTTTGGGCATTTATAGGACACATTGACATCGAAATATGTATATATATATATACACTTTTTCATAAGATGATATGATGGACAAGCTTTCTTAAGCTATATAAAATTTATTCTAATTTAACAAGAAAAAGGTTTGTGGATGTTAAAATAAGAAGATTTGCTGAAGGGAACTCCTTTGACCCAAAATCCATTGTCTCTCGTTGCACGTTGTCTTTCATTCAGCTTCTAAGGAAATATCTTTTTTTTTTTTTGGGAATATCTTCTAAGGAAATATCAATATTGCCCATGAAGTGTCAATATGTAGGTTATCTTCTTTTTTATTTTTTATTGAAGAATTTTCACTTGCTTCAAAAAAAAAAATATAAAATAGAATTCCTAAATTTTAATAGAAACATATGCATTTCAAATATGGAATCTTTAACTTTTAGCTTGAATAATGTTTTCTAAATTTTGAATTTTTAGATTGAGAAATTTTAAAATCTTTAATATCAGCAACTAAATGATTGTTTTATTTTGAATCAAATGTAAAATATATTGAAAGTAGGAAATTTATCTTCCACGCTGTTTTTTCTAGCTTAAAGATTATATATTGTTATAATAAAATTTAATTTTTTAATAAATGTTACAATTTAAATTAAAAACATATTTTTTCACTACAAGTTAAATAATATTTTTTTTCAAATCTTGACAAATTAATTTGAAAATCATATTAGGCATAAAAATATATGAGTTTAAGTGATTTAAAATTATTGAAAAATATATGCATCTACCTTTAGCATATTTTGAAATTTTTTACGATTTTCAGTCTCCATTTAATTTCTAATAATATATTTTATTTCATCCATCCCGTTATCATTTAAAAAAAAAAAATCTATGATATTTGATAAAAACAATGAAATGTAAAATTAAAACTCGTAGTTCGGTTCAAACCAATTTAGATTTAACGAACTTATTTGATTTTTTATAAATTTTCCTGTTTTCTCTTCAAAGGAAACGAAACAATTAAAATTTGAGGGATAAGGGACTGTTTGTATGAAGTGCATTTTAGTCCATTTATTTTAGACGGCCACGGCAGTAATCTAATAATTTTGACTTTGACTCAGGCAACACCAAGCCCTACGCACCCCTATAAACCACTCCCTAAATAGCAAAAATAAAAAATAAATAAAAAAGACAAACCAACGTTTGAAGAAGCTAGGTCCTTTTTTGAGCAAGTCTTGGGGGCAAGAAAATGACATCTAGCCCTAGAAATGAAGGAGAAGAGAATAGAGGTGAAAACTTGGTGCTTTTAAAATTGAATTTGTCAATAAATCGGTCACTTAATTTTTAGATCAATTGATTCGATTTATTTAATTAATTTAATAATAAATATAATTTAAAAACTATTATTAAATATATTCAAATTCAGTATATAATTAAGAGTTGAAGAATTGATATACCATACAAAGAATATTACTTTTTCTTTTTTTGTTTTTAGTTCTCTTATCAACATGTGCTAGAAATTGATGTCAACATTTGTGCAAGAAGAAAAAAAAAAAAAGGAGAGAGAATGATGGGTTCTTGATTCTTAGGCTAAGGACAAATGAAAAGATATGATATCTCTAATCTTAATATTCTACACGAAATTACATTTGGCAAAGAAAGAAGACTTGTTAACAGAGCCCAAATTGTCAATTTCACAGTGTCAGCCATGTGGGGGAGTCGATTGGGGAGGTGGGTCCAAAGACAACATTTTCAGGACCACAACTTCAACCATAAGCAATACAAATTTTTAATAATAGGATGGGAAGATTCAGGCTACCTTGGAATATAGGTCCACAATTTCTACATTTTTTTTTATTAATTGATGCTGATAGTTTATTTTTTACTAATATTTTTTGTAAAATATTTTGAGTCACACTTATGTTACATTGATGTTGCCGTACAGTCATTATGAGCCCTTGGATTTCATAAAATTCAATTCTGGCCATTGATAGTATATAGCTGGTTATTGGCAAAATGACTCATTTTAAAGTTGGGAAACCAAAATCTCCTTGGAATTTGAGGCCACATAAACTAGTGGTGAGGGCTTTGGAGATGAAAATAAAGCAGCCAGGCCAGAGCCAGGCCATGGTGTGTATTCTGAGGTTCTTTCTCTCCTTCAATGGCCCCTTGTAGTTTGTGTTTTCTGTAAAATTGTGAATTCCAAAAACAAAAACAATGCATTGAAGAAAGGAAGATGCTGTTGTTATGTTCAATTTTCTGTAGGTATAATGTTATCATAATTGTTGTGTTAATCACTAAATATATCTAATATAATTAATTAATTAATTGTAGACTTTATTTGTTTGGTAGAAGATATATTTTTATATTTTTCTTTATTTAGTATATTTAAAAAATAATTAATAAAAAATATTTTTTATATTTTTATTTATTTAGTAACTTAAAAAATTGATCAATATAAAATTTTTCTAATAAAAAATTAAATTATTTTTTTTTATAAAAATGACTTCTCATTTTAGAAATAATAATCAACTACCAACAATCTTCAATGGCAACCAATGACCAGCATCGAATAAATTTTTAATTTTATTATTTTAGTATTTTTATATTTAATTATATATTGAAATATAAAGTTTTGAAGAATCTCAATAATTTTAATAGTTTTTTTTTATGAAAAGTAAACTGATATATTTTAGAATACATTAAACATTAGAAAATAAATCTTTTTTTATATACAACCAAATGATAGAAAAAATAAAAATATTTTACTCAAAAAATATTTTTTATAAATAAATTATTTTTCATAAAATAAATGGAACCTTAGTTTATAGTGTCAAAATTTTTATTATTTTTTATCTAATTAAATTAATTTAATTGATTATACCGATAATTAATCTATAAATTAATTCACTTACATTAATTTTTAAAATTCTTATTGTATCAATAATCATATTAGAAATATTTTCAAAATGATAAAATTATGAGTTTAAAATTCAGATTTAAAAATTAAAATTCTTAGGATTATTTGCTATAGATGTTTGGAAAAAAGTTACCTAAAATGGATATATATTAATACTTTATATAACAATACAATAATACATAAAATAACTACTTATAACTATTTAATAAAATGTTTTATGAAAAATGTAACATTTTGTAACTAGTAGTGCACTTCACACACATATAAACTGAGAAGTTTTTGTAAATTAAATAATTTAAAAATATTTAAAGAGAAATTTTATTTTATAATATTTGACGTTTTACAATTACTAATGAATATTAATTAATTTTTTCCAACTCATTTTTTGTCTCTTTCATAATAATTGTTTCTTTTTAGAGTGCACAATAATTTATAAAAATAATTAATTGAGAGTAACATAATCTTTTTTATATATAATAACACTTATTAAATACAATCCTTAATATACATGCAAAAACCTTAAACGACATTCATTACGTAACATATGGAGTATTATGAATCACTATCTACGATGTTTTGTAATTCAGAATTTCAAAACACGAGTGGTAGCAAATATGGAAGAATTTATTTCTTTCGTGATTGTTGCTTTGTTTCTTTTTTTTTTTTTTTTTAAACTAAGTTCCTTTTTTTTACTTTAAATATTACTAATTTATTTATTTTTAATAAACTTTCTCTTTTTATTTTAAATATACATATTTATACTTTTATAGATTTTTTTTTATTTTTGGTTACATTGATATTATTATTATTATTATTATTATTTCATATCTTTAGAAAAATAGACTTATTTTTTCACAAAAAAATTAGTATAATATGTAGGTTTATCAATTTTAATATTACAAAGAAATTAAAAATATCAAAATATTTAACTATAAAAAAATGAACTTATAGTTTACAAAAAATAAACTTACAATTAATAAAAAATAAACATATAGTTTACTGATAATAATTATCAAATAAATATACAGTTTATAAAAAATTAACTTACAGTTTACTGATAATAAATTTATAATTTATACCAAAATAAACTTATAGTTTATAAAAAATAAATTTACAGTTTACAAAAAATGAACCTATAATTTATTGATAATTAATTTCAAGTTTATATGAAAATTAACCTGCAATTTATAAAAATGAACTTATAGTTTATAACAATGGACGTATAATTTACTGATAATGAATTTATAACTTATACTGAATGAACTTACAACTTACAAAAAATGAACATGTATATTTAAAGTAAGAAACTTACATCATGTAACAAATGAATTACAAAAAAATATAAAATCTATTTACTAATATAAATAATATTAAACATAAATTAATATAAAAATAAAATTATATTTAATATAATAATGTAATAATATAAATTAATTAATACACTAATTTAAATTATATATAATATTTCTATATAATTATATATAATAACATAAATTATATAATTATAATAATATAAAATAATTATATATTAATTTAATTATATGTTGTATTGATATAATTATATATAATATATGAAATTATAATATATAAAAATACACAAAACTCTTATTTATAAAAATAAAAAAAATAAAAAAATGATAAAAAGTTGTATGTGAAGTGGAATGTGTGTAAAACACGTTTTTTTTTTTTTTAAAAGATTCTTACACTTGTCACAAACTCATAGTCCATAGTCTATATTGTGATATGGACAAAGGTTCATGATATAACAACTCATCAAAAAGAGTGGATTTAGAGGCAAAATATAAAACGACTTTCTTTTTTATTTTTAAATAAAATAATAAAAGTTGATTTTGTATACTTTTTTTAAAAAAATCATTAACTACTTTTATTTATTTATATGTGGAGAAATTACAAAATGCTTGTGCTTGGTATGTTAATGAACTGATTGATTTGGTTATTTTAAGAAACTCCAACCTTTCATAACTTGCGCACAAACAAAAATTAGTTCTTAATTTATTTAATTCCGTTGTAATTTAATAAATTTAAATGAAAAATTGAATTACATTTAATAAATATTGTAGCTTTATATATATATGAGTTTTGT
>CATIWR010160407.1:0-18504 GCA_949677035.1 Omphalea diandra | reverse complement strand
AAATATAATTTTAGAATTTTTAATTATAAAAAAGAAAATTTTCACCCTTAAGATAACCCAAACCAATTCAACTAATTTATCTTTTATCATGTTCTATTGTATAATAAGTAAGTAACTAGAATCTTTATAATTTGATATATCATATTACTAAATTAAATAGGTTAAAAAATATATATTTATATTTATTATTTAAAAATAAAAATAATATAAAGAAAGAAAGAATAAAAAGCAGAAATTGATTTAAAAAAAGCATTGTCTTAAATGTCCAACTGTGAATCATAATGATTTTAATGCATTGAAATCAGATATCAGGAATTTATTTATATAAATTAAATTTGAATGATAATATTTGAAAATAAAATGAATGATCATGATTCATTAATAAAATTAAATTATACATGCATTATTTTTATTTCATCCCAAAACGAACTACTGTAATAGAAAATAATTGTTTAAATAGATAAATTATAGTCTAGTTCCTGATAATTGCCTTTAATTACAAATAAAAAAAAAAACTTTGTAATAAGAATACCAACCCTTTTTCATTATATTAAAAAATTGCCCTTATTATGTACAGTATGCCCATACCTGTATAATGGCAGGTCTGTGACCGAATTTTAAACTTACATATTATTGTTAATTGTAGTATATATTGTTTTTCAATAAGACATATTTTTTTATATATTGAGAAGAAATATTTTATATTAATGAAATTTAAATTGTGATACTCATTTATAAATAATTTTACTTTTATCATTAGATTGAAGTCTCGATTAATTATATATTAAAATCTTGGTTTATATATAAAATTATATAAATACTTTTTATAATAGTTATCAGATTTTTCATATTTATTTCAATCATTTTTATTTTTCAGCTAATCAATCTCTAAATAGAATTTGAAATTTTACAATATTGAAGGCATTTTAATTTTATTAACCAAAACTCATAACTGTTTATTTTTCTTTGAAAAAAAAGTATATCTCTTATATATAATTTTCCTAAGTTTAAACTTAAGTATTAATTTCTAGATAGTCTCCAATTTTGTAACAAAGTAAGATATTAATTTTTTATTAATTATTTTTAGGATATTAAGAGTATTACTTTTATATATACGATCAAATAGTTACTTAATAATATTATAAAAAATTAGTTATTTAATAAATTTATTTATAAAAAATAGATACAAGTTATTACTAACCATATTATCATGGGGTTAAAACAAACAAAAATAATAATTTAAAAGCTAAAGTGAAACTTAATACACAAAAAATTAATAATGTGTTTATGTTTCAAATACAAATTAAGATCCAATGTAATTATGCTAATATATTATGACTTTGTTTTAATTTAAATATTATATCAGCAAGTTTATAGATACGTCAAAAAAATATGAATTAGTTCAAGTTAATTAATTTTATTTTTACGTAATAATTAAATAATGTCAAACTTTTAAATATGTGATTAATTGATAAAAGAAATACACATATGAGCAAATATAAATTTTTAAGTGTGAAGGCAAATATGATTTTTTTTTTTTTTTGTAATGAAGGTAAATATTATAATGAAGAAATTTAATTTAAAACTCATATACACAAATAAAATTTAGAGATAAATCTGTTCTTGGTGCTCAAATATTCACATTTTAATCAGTATTAGATAGGAATAATGGCAATAATAGTGCATCAATATTTTGAATATTTATATTTTTTTGGTCAAAAATAAAATATGTATTAATAAAAAAGGGACTAACCCCAAAAAATAATACAGATGACAATAAATCCATAAATATATGCATATCTGAGATAAAAAAAAAAAAAAACTTCGTAGCATTTGAACAGTGAAAAAAGTCTACTAGGGCAAATATAATTTTGAAGACATTCCTAGTAATCCCACTCACACGGCCAACTAGTATGCGTGAAAGCGAAGTATCTCCTATGTATAGTGATGACCAAGAGGATGAACAAACCAACTCCCACACAAGCAGAATTTGATAGAGTTGATCATCAGATTAAATCTCCATAACCTGTAGCAACAATGACTTCTGAATTGAATAACTGCAATAACACCTTCTAATATATGGTCGATCTCCACCAATAAACTCCTACCCTCCACATAGGCACCTTTGAGAAAATCAAGATATAGATTGTCTGAACTGAAAAATAAGTTGAACAATAACCAACAGAGAAAGGAATGAATCCCATGTGTACAATAAAAAACTTAGCAAAAGCCTCAAAGGTAGATAAAATCCAAATCTCCATGAAAGAGTTTTTATGTCAAATCAACCCAAACAACACATTAACAACATAAATAAAGCCAAGATTTATATAAGAAGAAAAGGAAAGGAGAAAGAAATTACCACTGGTGATTAGAAATCATCGATGGCCACTCCCTTAAAGCACAAAGCTGATCGCACATCACAAAAGACGGCTAACGTCTCGTTGTCAATCCACGACAACATGTCGTTATAATCTGCCTCTCCGTAGCCTGACCCATGGTTATCAATACCTTCTGTATTATATTAATGGACATCGGGTAACATAACTTAGAAGTGCTAATTCCTAACCAAACTTGAAAATTCATTTGAAATTTATTGAAAAATAATTTGAATGATTTGAAATGGTATAATGCAATTCATAAGTCAATCCAATTTGACTTCATTTTCATCTAATTAACTCATTTAAACTTATTTAAAATTAAAATAGTATTTAAAATTTGAAATTAAAAATGATAAAATCAGATTTTACTTGAAATTTAAAAAATGATTGAAAATTTTTTTTATACCTTAACTCGATAATTCAGTTCGATAAGCAAATCAAAATAATCTGATAAAAAATGAGATGATTCAAAATTAACTCAACTTAAAATAATCTACATCAAAATTAATTCATCCTATCTAAACTATTTTTCACCATTAGCAAAAGCAAGCAAAGTATTTCTAATTTTCTAGCACAGTTAAAAGTGATCACTTTTATCCTATTTAAATTTATTTAAAAAATTAATTTCTTTTGAAAGGATTCATTTCAAAGTTGATTCTATTTGATTTGCCAAAATTAATTGACTTGAAATAACCTAAATTTAACTTGATTTAAATTATAAACAATTTTAAAGTTAAATAATATTTTTTATTTGAAAAATTAAAATTAAAATTAATCCGTTTTAATCTATTTGCAATTTGAAATTACCTAATTCAAATCTATTAAAAAATAGTATAATTCAAAATTCATCCGATCCAAATCTATCTCCTTTACCACCTCTAAGTCCAGTACATATGCTATCATCATTTACTATATCCTTTTATCTTGTATAAAATGAATTTTATTTATTTGCATAGTTTTTTAATTATTACATTTGCTTTAAAATTCAAGATTTATAGAAAGAAAAAATAAAAAAGTAACTTTTTTATAAAATAGAAAGCAAAGGCGAAATGCTGAATAAAATGAAACTTTAATCCTCTTAACATCAAATCATATATGCCGTTAATCTGCCATAAGTTTAATGGGTTAGATTAGAGATGACAAATGGATATGAGTGAGTTATTTTGATTTGGGTCATTTTTATGTCTTTTTCTTTTTTTAAGTTCATATCAATTTATTTCAGGTTGTAGGTGGATCATGTCGAATTATCAAGTTGAAGTATATAAAAGAATTTAGATTACGTTCGGAAATATTTGTTAGATTTTAGATCGAGTTGGGTTATTCATGATTTTAATTTTAAATATTCTTTTTTTTAATAATTTAAATCAATTATTCAAGTTGATCTATGGGTCAGGTCAAGATCGAGTTGATCCACTATTCAAATTTTATCCAAAAATTTTCATGTGATTTTTGATTTTTGAATCGCATCGAATTTAGATAAATTTTTACAAGTACATTTGAATTAAAATTTTAAATGGAATCAAGTTTTTGAATACAATCAGAACATGCTACTTCTAGCTAGATGGAAGAGATATATATCTTTAAAATCTTGTTCAATTCATTTTTGTCATTGAACAAATTATTATGAAATTCCCATGTATTAAACTTAATTAACTAAGTATGAGGCAGTATACGATCATAAATTGGATTTGGATTGAATTAATTTCAACTTGGATTATTTTTTTAATCAAGTTAATTTCACATTAAATCTTTTTTTAAGTGAGTTTATGTCGGTCACTTCGAGTTTTAGACATATCATATTAGATCGTCTTGCTAAGGTGCATAAATCATTTCGGATCTTTTTTTGAGTTTCGAGCTTTGAATCATATCACTCATTATTTTATTTTTTTTTCGTGCTAATTAACGATAAATTTGATTTCATTACTAAGTTAGTGAAAGATAAGCGATGGAATTTTTCTTTATTAACTTTTTGGCTCTAAAAATAAGATTTTAAAATTTATTTAGGAGGAAATTTTAGCTACAAATTTAGTTTCGTCATTATTGGAGATGAATTTTTCATCACCAATTTTTTGGTGGTAAAATAAAATTTTAAAAATTATTTGGATGAAAAATTAGCTTTAGATTTAGTTTTATCGCTAATTAGTTAGGGATTAGTGATAAAATTTTTCATCACTAATTTCTAGCTCTAAAATAAAAATTTAAAATAATTTAAGTGAAAAAATTAGTGACATATTTAGTTCTATCATTAATTAGCAACAAAATTTTTCATAATTAATGTTTTTTGCTCCAAAATAAAATTTTAAAAATTATTTAGGTGGGAAATACAAATTTTATTTCTATCATTAAATAGGGACGAATTAGCAATGAAAAATCTTATCAATTTTTTTGGCTCCTTTATTTAGCAACAAAATTTTCACTTTAGCGATGAAAATCCATCGCTAAAATTTTTTACCTCTTATTTATTTCTTCTCCCCTCATTTTTACGTGATTTTTTTCATTCTTTCTCCCTTTATTTCTCTACCTTCTTTCTCTATTATTTTCTTCTTTCTTCTCTTCTTTTCATTCTCTCTCACTCCTGCCTCCACCTCCTTTGCTGCCTACTGCCACTTTCGCTGCCATTTGCATCACCACCTCCTGCACTGCAACCTCCCTTATTATGTTAGTTAAAAAAATGTAATTATTAATATTTTTAAGTTGAAAATTTGTAAATATTAATTTTTTTTTTACTTGAAAATATGTTATTTATTAATTTTTATTAATTAAAAATGTGTTGTTGTAAATTTTGTAATTCTAAAGTTATTAAATTTCATTTTATTATCTATAATTATACTTTTTAATGTATAATTTAAAATTATATGATTCATGTATTTATAATTGATAATATATTGTTATTTAGATTTAAAGAATTGATAATATATTAACATTAAAATTCAGTACATTGATAATTTATAATTATGATAGTCAAATCGTTAATATGATGAGTTTACTAATTTCAATTTTACTAACTTTAAATTAAATAAATTAATAATAAATATTTATTTATTTCATAAAATTAAATTCAACGGTGGAATAGCGATGAATTTTTTTTTTTATAATTGTAAAAATATATTTAGTGACAAAAATTGCGATGACCGTTGCAAAATTCATATTGGTTTGGTTTTGTTATGGATTAACAGAAATGATGTTTTAAAAAAAATGGTGATGATGAATATGTAAGTGATAAGGGTAAGAATTGAGAGAGTTTAGGTTCAAAGAGAAATATAAAAGTAATTTAGGTATTTTAATAAATTTCAGATCAATTTGCTGATTTTTATTAGTTGACTACCTGGAAAAGTACTACAATATTAACAGAAGTATCAAATAATTTAATAAAGTCCAAAATTAGGAACGTCTTATTATAATTTTTGAAAACAAATGACTAAATAGTACATAAGAGCAAAATCCAAGAGATCTACTTATTTAACTCTAATAAAATTCATTCGATTTTTTAAGTTGAATTTTTTATGTTAGTATTTAAATATATTATCTCACATATCAACATTAGATTCTAAATGTAGATGTAAGAAGTTGGATCAGATGGATTAAATCAATTTGATTTATATTAGTCTGAATTGAGTTAATTTTTAGTTATTTTGTTATTAGAATCAAGTCGAGTCACTTTGAATTGTAGATAGATTCAATCAAATTGAATTACTTAATTAATGTGTAAAAATAAATTTAGGTTATTTTTAGATTTTGATTCAGGTTAGGCTAATCAAATTTTAATTTTTTTGTTTTTAAATAAATTTTAAATAATTTAAATTGATTAATGGGATTGACCTATGAATTATGTTGGATTTTAAATCAATTAAAATTAATCTCCGAGTCCAATTACTTGTTGGATAAAATTGTTTTGCATTTTTTTTGATTTCATATTGAGTAAAATTATCTTCTAATGAATTTGCATTAGGCAAAAAATTGTCATTTTATTCACGAGAGAATAATCAAGTATCAATGTATTGAAAAAACATACAATAAAAGACTAAATTTGGAATATCCTCATTGTGTCAACCAAACAAAAAAGATTGTACCTTTGATTGATCTTCTATATTATGGAAAAAGACATCGATTATTGTGTTATAATTTATGAATTAGTAATTGAGGCATAGCGGTAGTTATATACTTGTTCGGTATTCAATACTATCAAACATATACGGAAAAAAAAAAAAAGAAAGAAAATTTTATGCAATTAATTTAATACATTGTTTTCCATGCCCAAGAAATAAGTACAACTTTCTCAAAAATCTCAACAAAAAAAAAAAAAGCATGTATCAAACCTCTAATAAAGAACAAGAAATAAAGAACAGTAGTGGCACTGTTTTCTCAGTGGATAACTAACTACTTACTATAGTGTTATGAACGAATCATGACGAGTAAAAGCATGTGATCTAAAATGCAAGGTACAACAATGAGTAAAATTATCACGTGAAAAAGATTAAAATTATTCTTTTATAAATGAAAAAATAAAAAAAAATAGAAGTGCAAAATCAACTCCCACTGTGTATAGCGTATATATAAGAAATCTTTATATAAAATAGACTTCAATATAAGAAATGTTTAAAATGCATTTCATAATTATAATTTTTAATTCTGATTTTATTGGTACAATAATATATACGATTGCCTGCAAATAGGTACATATAAGGAAAGACAATAAAACCTAATTATGCCAAACTTTGAAAGTTTACAAGTCTAAGTGTTAAAGGATTTTTTTTTTAACATTCAGCATATGATTTATTTTTCTTTATGATAGTCTCTTTTTTTTAATAGCATGACATGATTATATGTTTATAATTATAGATTTTTCAATTTATAAAATCTTATATGTTTATAATTATCGATTATTCAATTTATAAAATCTTAGCCGTCTCTCTTTTCTTTCAAAATAACTTTACTTTTTTAATATTTCAAAGCTACCATTAGTATATTTTATCAGCAGCAAACCCTTTTTTCTTTTGATTTTCTTTATTTTCTTTAATAAATTAGATTGTTTTTATCTTATTTATTATTTTTTTAAATTTTGTTTTGTTCTCTTTTGAGAGCTTAGTTTTTAAATTTGTTATTTTATCTTTCTCAATGAAAGTTTATCTCTCTTTTTTTTAGAGTTTTAATAGTTTGATATTTATTGTTTAATAATATACGTGATGATACATTATTGAACATCGTCTTTCAAATATGTTCGGCATATCATATGAATTTCAATTCACATCACGCTATTTATATAATTGACAAAGATGTAGAGTCATCGAAAAAAATTAATGATGAAAATAGAACTATGATTTCGGAGGTTAGTTAATGTGTAGTTATTAATAGTGTTGATGATTGACATTATAATGTTATTCATAAGATTTTTTTCTTATAAATGTCATATGACTATTTATGAGTAAAAAAATATATTCTATTATTCTCAAAAAAATTATAGATTTTATTTATTTATTTAGATTTGCTGGTGAATTGTTATAAATTTTCAAAGCAATTATTATCTCAGATTTGATAAAATAAAATTTGTTATACAAATTCATTCATATAAGTGAGTCTATAGGATTTATCATTTTATATCTATATAAAGGCTGGTCTATAGTGTTGATTAGACAGTGTAAATTAATAAATCCACATTTAAGTTTCAATTTTTTATTTTTTGTTATTAAAGACTTTTGTGATAACAAAAATAAAATTTATGACAAATGTATAAATGTTGATCTAAAATCACTAAAAAAAATTGTATAATCTTATAAAAAGGATAATATTTAGTGTAATTTAAAAAAAAAGACGATCTTAATTTATTTTAATCTATAGCTGCAACCTTTAATAGTTTAATAATAAAATATAATATAATTATCTACTGATTCAAATTATCTTTATTAATTTCATATTTGGCTTATATATATAAATCAAAAGACAAAAGCTCCACCAGACTTACGTTCATTTTGTTACTACTTTGTTTATATTTTATTTTTTTCACTTGCTAATTCATTAGTTATTATATATTTTTTGTTAATTGTATACTATTTAATGAAGTCAAAAAATAAATAAACATTTCAATACATAGAAAAATATAAATAGATATAAAATATTAAGTAAATATTCATGTTTCTGCATAGACATTAATACATCATTAATTTTGTTTATATTTGTTTTAACTATAAAAAAGTCTTTTATATATATATATATATAATTTAAATAAAAAATATAAAGATTCGATATCATGTGTAACACGTGCTAAAAGAACTAAATAAAAGAGCAGATGAAAAAAATATTTATAGATAAAAATCGACATACTTTTTAATAACAAGTAATGTAATAAAATATATTATTATTAAATGTTGTATTTTGAAGGGCATTTTTGTACTAAATTACTCTTTCTGTTTTTTAATAGATGTCATTTAAGGTTTTTGCATATATATTAAAAATTGTATTTAATAGGTATTATTAGATATAAAAAAGACTATGTTACCCTTAATTAATTATTTTTATAAATTATTGTGCACTCTAAAAGAAACAATTATTATTAAAGAAAGGATAGGTTGGAAAAAATTAATCAATATTCATTGGTAATTATAAAATGTCAAGTATTATAAAACAAAAATTTCTCTCTAAAACGATATTTAATTCGGAATAGAGGGAGTACATTGACAAAATCAGTTTAGAAAAGAAATGAATTTAATAAAAAAAAAATATCACTATTAAATGTTATATTAAAAGGTGTTTTTGTGCCAAACTACTACAAAATAAGCATTGAAAAAATATGTAACTTTTTTCTTAATGGAACAAAACCTATATTATTGAGTAATACAAGTTTATGAATATAATAAACCTAGACATACACATAATGTATATTAATTATATAATTAATCCATATTATTACTATATTTTTGGGATAAAATCTATTAATTAATCTGGTTTTATGTATTCACTTAATATATATTAGATAATTATATGGTAGATATTATTTTATACACTATGTGCACCAATAATTAATGAGGATTTGTAATGAAATTTTAAGTAACCGTATGACCTTTGTAACTTTTGTAGTATGGTTGTAGATTTCCATAATATCTTGTTTTGTCAGTTTTTTTAATGCCTCAATTGGTTAATTTCTCCATTTTTTATGGGAATATAAAATTGAATATCAAAAAAAATAATTTCTCCATTTTATATCACTTGATTTAATTATAATTTAAAATAATTAAGTATTAAAAATATCAGATATCTTTTTTAATTATTTTTCAATTGTAAAAAAGAAAACTATTTATAATACTCCATAATGTAAGAAAAAAAAAAAGAATTAGATAGATATGGAACATAAAAAATGAACACTAATCGTTTTATACTTCCTCCATTATAATTAAGAATATCCTTTTTCATAACCTATTTTATATGAATTACGAAATATTTTTTTATTGAAAAGGAATAGCAAATATATTTTAAAAAAAAAGGAAATACACAAACATTGGCCATTTTAGGCTACATTATTATGATTTTTATTTTAAAAAATAAAATTTATGTAGTACTTGCTTTTATGATTCTATCATGTATATCGCAGTGCTAAAATACTAAGTGTGTGTGTGTGTATATATACATACATACATACATACATATATATATATATATGTAAGAAGCTAAGAAATGTAGTCATAGTTCGGCGCTGCTTGGTTGCTTGGTTCTGAATATATGTCTCCACCAACAGCCTTTATATCCCTATAAATAGCACCTCAAATTTCAACCTTTACATCTCCTACAACTCTTCAAGTATCTTTCTACAAACAATGTGTTATTCAGTTCTTGCGTTTCTCTTCATTTCCTTTACCCCTTCTTTGGTAACAGCTGCAGCCCAATACAATGTGCTAAGTTATGGAGCCAAACCAGATGGCAAAACTGACTCTTCAAAGGCTTTTCTTGCTGCATGGTCACAAGCTTGTTCCTCTCCTAGACCTGCCACCATCAACTTACCGCCTGGGAGGTTCTTGGTCACTAAAGTCGCATTTCAGGGTCCTTGCAAAAACAAAGCTATCTCGATAAGTATTGATGGGTCGACCATTGTAGCTCCGTCTGATTATTGGGCTATTGGTAATGCTAAATATTGGCTCCTCTTTACAAATGTTGATGGAGTTTCCCTTTCTGGTGGCTTACTTGATGAACAAGGCTCTGGCTTGTGGTCTTGCAAGGCTTCCAGCAGGAAATGCCCCAAAGGTGCAACGGTGAGTAAAATTGTCTAAACTTCATATGCTTCGCTGCTTAATTATCACATATTTAATTATGTCAACTGAAACTTTATAGTTCCACTAATCTTAATGACAAGCAATTTTTGGCGGGCATCATTTTTTGTTTTCTTGTAGGGTGTGCAGTTTCATTTGTATTATTGTACATTTTCCTGATAATAACGTCAGAACGCTAGTATTTTTTTAATATAGAAACTATATGCAAAAGAGAATCAAGTGATGTATTAAGAGATATCATTTTTTTAATATAGAAACTATATGCAAAAGAGAATCAAGTGATGTATTAAGAGATATCAATTAAGTTAGACGCCTTCTTAGCATCATCATCACACGCTCATACCAAACTTTATTGCAATAGTCCAGTACGCATGCTTTCACCCACAAAAATGTTCAGTCATTGAAAAATTCGTTTTAACGTTGTCAGGGATTGCCGAGCTCCTGAACATGAAATTGTAGCATAATCTTAATATAATTGCCAAATCTCAAACCATGTGCTTAGGCCTCAACAAGGGCTTGTATTTTAGAGGTCTAACCTTACCAATTTTCTTATTTTTGGGATGATCTTGAAGTGGTCTAACCACTTTCTATTCTTTCAATGCTTTATGTGCAGTCTCTCGCCTTCATCAATTCAAGAAACATCATTATCAATGGGTTAACGTCAGTAAATAGCCAAATGTTCAATATCGACATTAATGGCTGCCAAAACGTGAAACTTCAAGGGGTACAGGTTTCCTCTTCTGGAGACAGCCCAAACACTGATGGCATCCATGTGCAAAGATCAGAGGGTGTTACAATCTTGAACTCCAGAATTGGCACCGGTGATGATTGCATCTCAATTGGCCCCGGAGCGACCAACTTGTGGATGGAAAACATTTCCTGCGGTCCTGGCCATGGGATCAGGTAATTAATTGAAAACAATCAATTGCATGATCAAATAGTATATATCTTGGATTAACTTTTATGTTGCTGAGTTTATATCTTGGATTAACTTTTATGTTGCTGAGTTCTGGATTCTATTGCAGCATCGGAAGCCTAGGCAAGCATCTTGAAGAGGCCGGAGTGCAAAATGTGACGGTTAAAACAGTTAAGTTCACTGGTACTCAAAATGGACTAAGAATCAAAACGTGGGGGAGACCGAGTAATGGATTTGCTAGAAATATTCTGTTCCAACATGTTCTGATGACCGATGTCAAAAATCCCATTGTAATCGACCAAAATTATTGCCCCCATCACTCAAATTGTCCAGGCCAGGTAATTGAAATAAACTGAAATAGTATTTATATATGATTATGCTAATACTTTGGTGATTCAATGAATTTGACAATTTTTGTTTTGGTTTATGACAAATTTTTAGGCTTCTGGTGTTAAAATTAGTGATGTAACGTACCAAGACATCCATGGAACGTCTGCAACAGAAGTCGCAATGAAATTTGATTGCAGTGAAAAGTATCCATGCACAGGGATCAGAATGGAGGATGTAAAGCTAACTTACAAGAATAAACCTGCTGAAGCATCCTGTAACAATGCAGATGGAAAGGCCTCAGGTTTTGTCGAGCCCAGTAGCTGCTTGGTATAACAAGAAGCTAAAAGGCTACAGCTGAGTGTTCCTGTGTTGCGTCAGGAATTATGTTAACGTTGGTTAAAAGATATAGTAAAGCAATTATTGTATTGATAGTTCTGGAATGCTTCCCATAAAATTACAGTAATAGAAAATAAAAATAAGAGAAAAATGGAAGTTGAAGGTTTGATGTTAGTTTAGAGTATGTAATGGATGCCATTGAAGTAGCCTATCTAGTAGCTAGCTTATACTTGCAATACGATATACATACATGATAGTAGAAATCACAACGGGCGGAGGCTATCTCCCATTCCCCGCCCTGCCCTCCTCATGGAGGAAATTTTTACCCCAAGCCTACCTTCATAGGGATTTCTCACCCTCACGGAAATTCTCGGCTGGGTAAATTTTTTATTTTTTCAATTACTTTCAAATAATTTTTTTAAAAAATATAATTTATTATATTATAAAATAAAAACATCTTAGGCTATAAATTAATAAATATACAAAAATATATAATTATACACAAAATATTTATATATACATTTAATAAATATAAGATATATATCTAATAAATATAAAAACTTGTAAAAAGTACGTGTAATTTTTTCAGGTCCCCACCGGAATCCCTGAAGTACATGTAATTTTTTTGGATTCCCATAGTAATCTACTTCAGATATTCCTATAGGGATCCACGGGGCGAAGAGTGTTATCTCCACCCATGTCCCATGGGAGAGAATGCACAAGAATTCTCAATCCCGTCGGGGCAAATCCCTATGGGGAGTAGAGAATCTCCTCCTCATTGTTATCCTTAGATGTGATAGGAGGGGAGAAACCTATCGATCATTCTTTGGCTTTTTTTTATAAAAGTTGTAATATTAGAAATTTCATTTGTAATTACATATATATACAAACTTATTCATCTAACTAAATTGAATTGGGATATCTTTTTAATTTTATGCTATGCCAAATTCAATATTTTTCAACAGTAATGACATCATTGAAAGTTTTTTTTTTTAATTCTTTAATAGGGTATTCTAATTAACATCAGTAAAGGTTTGACTACCTAAAATTGATTATTACGATTTGAATATCATTAATATAATCATTTTGCATAATACTTGCATAAGAAATTTAAATCTCGTATAATAATTTGAAGAATTACTTTGTATTTATTTATTGGAGTTTCAATAAGTCTAAGCTATATACATTGAAAACTAATAATACTCTTCCTTCAACTCTCACCGTATCAGTGAAGAAAGAAATCAAATTCAAAACTCGCACTTTTGCCACTTTTCAAACTTACGAGGATATGAATCAAATTAGGCCAGATTTGCAAACCCTGTTTTTATTTTGTACTGTACGCATGATGTTGCCTTCAAAAGGATGAATAAGATAACATGCGAAAGATGGACTTTGTGTGTTAGTGGCTATCTTTCCCAATCACAAGCCCATTTTCATTGGATCGGGCTATCTATTGCGAGGAAGTCCATCCCTGGCAAAACAGAAAAGTTCGCATCTAAAATTTTGGTCCAAACTCCTTTGAATAAAAAAAAGTAATAAACAAAAGCATAAAATAATTTATACAACCAAATTACAGAAGTTATAAAGCAAATGATTAAAACAACATTTAATCATATATGTACGTATTACAGTCAATAGAATTCAAGCAAGGAAATCTTTTACCTCAACTTAGAGCTAACTTATTAAATTTTCACTGATATAATAAACTTTATTAATTTTATATCTGTATCGACGGGTAATTATGAGTAATTGTTATCAACATTTAATTCAAATTTTATGGCAAATCACAAATTTTTATTTTTATACATACAATTATTAAGGGCATGTTTACAATTGTTATAAGAAAATATGATTTTGAGATTAAAAAAAAAATAAAAGAAATTTTTTCTCTTATTTGATTGTAGATTTTTTTTTTATTTTTTTAGTATAAGTTTTACAAATAAAAAATTGTTATTAATAAAAGGTTCGAAGATAACTTTTTTTCAAAATCAAATTTTTAAGTTATAATATTCATATTGTAAAAAGGTATAACCTATTAGAAGAGAGAATCTCTTATATTTTTTTCTCAAAATTAGATTTTTTCATTAGTAACACAAAATATGCTCTAAATTTTTATTTTTATGTATATTCATTAAATTTTCAGACCTGAAATAACCATATTGATGATACATTCATTTAAAATTGTAATCTGAGTAATTTGTTTTTCTTTTTTAAAAGAGGTTTTTTTTTTATTATTATTTTTCAATTTACAAAAGGGATAGAATATATATGAGTTAAATATTTAGATCTTTAATTTTTTATATTATATTATTTTTCTTAATTTTTAAATATTATACTAAAATATCTCTTTATTTTCATTCTGTTAAAGTTTGTTAAAATTACTATTAAATTAATATGAAAAATCTATTTTTAAGATATTTTCATTTTGTACATTGTCCAATCCAACAACATATTACCAATACTACCACCATCTTTATCACAATATTACCAGCAAAATCATTTAAAAAATCCAAAAATCCACATAATGAAAAATTGAGAATAATCCCAGGAAACTATTACAAATAGAACCAGAACATTAATTTTCATTTTTACAATGTTTCCACCATTCAATTCCATTACTAGCAAAATCAACAAAAAAAAAAAAAAGAGAAAAATAAATTCAATAGCAATATGCAAATTAATAATCTTTAGTTTTCAATGTGGTGAGGTTAAGTTCAAAAATTAAAAATTCAGTCGTCTATTAAAGAAAAATAAAAAAAACATATTAAAATTAAAGGAAAATTGGATTAATGGGAACAGAAAGAAAAATCAAAATCAAGACCAGGAGCCAGACCCAAATCCAAACCCATTCCTCCTTACGCTTGCAACCGTACCCTTCTTACTCTCCCTGTGTTGTTCACGGTTGCAATCATACCGTCATAACTTACTAATTAGAGCACAGATCCAAGAAGCAACTTGAAACTAGACCCATAGCCATACCCATGCCTCTTTTTGCATCTATATGTGTTTCTCATCCTGGTAATATAGAAGCTTTCTCCATTTCCAGCAATTAAAAGGTTTTAAGAAATTATTAAGACTCGTTCTCGCAATTTTCTATAACATAATATAAAATAATGACATGTAATTATATTATATACAATTATTTGATAAATGATAAATAATAGTTTAAAATTAAATTTAAAATTATAATTAATAATATATATTAATTAATTTTATCATCTACCATTTTATCAGGACATCAAATTAAGAGAAAAAAAAATTATTGTGCAAACACAATCAAATATGGTAAAATTATATTCTCAAAATTGTTGTTTTCCTAAAATGCGATCACAAATGGGAACGTTTAACTAACAAATATAGCTCTCTAGTGCCAATATCTAGTTGGTAATAAACTTGTTAAAAAAAACTAGTATTTGACTGGCTTAGATAAGATCACGAGTTCGAATTTGTGAATGGAGAAAATTAGCATTAGGCCGGTCTGAATTCAAATTAATTGGAGCTAGAGACTCCTAGAAACTGGATTGTTCTTTTTTTTTTTTTTTTAAAAAAAAAAAAAAAAGCTTTTAGTATAGCAATGTCAGGCGCACGTTCTATATATGGGAATTCCAACTAACGACTTGGACTTCCATGCCGCAGTAGACTTACTTTTTCCACAACTTAAAGACTACTTTTGATGCTTGTAATTAATTCTTCTTGCCGTGTCCAAGGGTTGGACTATCATTAGATCCCTTCATATGTCAAGAATTCGAGCTTCTGTTATGGCCTTGTTCTAGTCATATTCTTTATTATTATTTTCTGAGCTCTTAACGCAAGAATTATGACGTTCCTTGTCCACTTAACCATCTGGTCAGTATTGGCTGCTACTGCATTGAGCAGTAGTGTTACTCATCCTGATATCGCCTGCCTAAAATCCTCACAATCGCTTGAACTCTTCATGGAACTTCGAAAACAATACCAATGACTTCATCTGCCATTTTGTTGATCTGCCATTTTGTTGGGGTTGATTGCGGGCATTTCGACGAGAATAAAGTCCTAAATCTCCATCGCGTCAACATGGGTCTCAGGGGAAACTTGTTGGAATTTTTATGTGGGCTAATATTAATTATGAGTCTATTTTAATTATTTATAAAACGGACTGAATAATATAGTTTATTGATTTGGGGTAAGTCCAATTAAAATGTGATCAATTGAGTTATGTGCTTGTGACACCTTTTGTGAGCCGATATGGAAGACGGTCAATGTAGGCCTATTTTAACATGGACCTGTGATGGGTGGACCTGTTAAAATTATTATAAATAGGCTAGGTCTCTCCTTTTGTCTTCATAACGAAAAACCCTAGTTGTTATACCTATTGTAGTCGTCTTTGAGAAGGTCAAAGAGAGGAATACCTAGCTTTCGTTTTCAACCATTCTGACATATTATTTAAGTGGTTTAATTTCAGCATTTGTAATTATGACTCAAAATAATTTGGGATTCAACGCGGAGACAGGTACACAATTTGTTTTCGTTTAATTGTTAGATTTGGTGTTCTAAATTTATGTATTAGATCCTAAATTAAATTGTTACATGTGGTATCAGAGCATGGTTGTGGTACATGGTTTAGAACCCTAGATGTTTTGTATTGTTAATAAAAAAAAATTGTTATTGTGATATCTGATGTTGCTTTATCGATTTGTTATATATTTGTTTTCTCCTACCTACCGTAGCAAGCTATTTGCTTAGCTCGAACGGTTGGCGTGGCAGGGGAAAGTTGATATTAGGTCGCGGGTTCGAACCCGCGTTCCACAAAACTTTCTGTTTCTGCCAATTTTTTCCTATTCTTTCTTTCTCTACGATTCAAAGAGTAACACAACAAAAGAAAAGCTTCCTCTTTTTTTTTTTTTTTAACCACCGTAGACCTCACTACAAAACCCTTCCCCCTCATCATCATTGTCGCCATTACTCTTATCGGCGAACGACGCACTTCTAGGTTTTCTCACAGACGACGAGGAAGAGGGCAGGAATAGGGCGGTCGACTCCGGCTACCGATTTTGTCCCTTTTCTTCTATTCAGACTTAGCTCACAAATCGGCTCACAAAACTGGTATAGATCAATCGAAGTGGCTTTCACGACATGGAGTGATTGGGTTGTTTCGTGTTGACCCAAGAAAGTTCCCGAGACTGCGATGCAGCCCTGGAAACAGGGAATTTGGAGACTGAATGTTTTTTTTTCTTTTGTTCTTTGTGGTTCTATTGTTGTTGATCTTGGCTCTAGATCTTGATTTGATGTGTTTTTGTTTTTGGTTGTTGGTTCTTGCTCAAAATTGGCCAACCTGGTCCCTGCTGCTAAAAAAAAATAGGGATGGTATCGTTGCCAGTGAAGCCACGATTCTGTGGCAAAAAACAAAAAAAAAAAAAAAAAGGAAGGGGAGGGGGGGGGGGGGGGGGAAGGTGTTGGGTGTAGTGGGTCCGGGGCTCGCAAGCCTGGAATGTGGCCAACTGAACTGATGAAATTACTTGTTGGTTTTTTATGCGGAAAATATTTATATAAGAAACTTATATTTATGTTTCATCATAGTGTATTTTAATTTCAATAATTATTAATATATATATATATATATATATATATATATGTTAATTGTCAGTTTATTATTTAGTGATATTAATTTTTTGATAAAATTAAATAAATAAATAATAAATATTTAATTTTTTGCACGTATATGAGAAAATAATTATATGTTTAAAGCTAAGGTATATTGTGTTTGATACCTTATATATTTTTGGAAATATATATTTGTGTTCAGTATGTATTTTAATTGGCTATAATAAATCTCTAATTAAAAATAATTTTATGGGTTGATATGGGAGTTACCGCCAAAGTGGGACATCCATTGAAATTCGTAGAGTTTTTTTAAATTTTTGCGAAGAGATAATTGCAAATTAATGTATCTAATAACCTGCCTAAAGGGGGTTATCAGATGCATTAATTTTGGGTGTGCTTGTTATGAAAAGAAAATTTCAAATTAATATATATAATAACCTGCCCAAAGGGGGTTATTAGATGCATCGATTTTGGGAGGGCTTGTTGAGATGAAACTATTTATGCCTAAAGGTGCATTAGTCTAGAGAGTCTATCTGCCCAAAGGGGATAGATTTCTTAAAACTAATGTGATCTCAGTTGTGTGCTTCATAAATAGAAATTCTATTGCATGTGCATGTTCTGCCCAAAGGGGAATATGTAGTGATACCAGAATTTTCTAAATTGCGTAAATTGCAAATTTATTTTGTGTATAACCCAATTCTAATACATG
>CATIWR010160373.1:0-10546 GCA_949677035.1 Omphalea diandra | reverse complement strand
TCTAGTTGATAGGTTTGACACCATCAAGTTGATGCATTCAAGTACAGCTCACAATAACTAGAATGTTATTAGACTAGGTTATTCAAACCTAAGTCAAGACTCTTTTTTTATCTTGACAATATAGATTGAAAGTTCTAATGTCAATTTTAAGTGTTGTTTTTACAGTTTATAAGAGTTATCTTCATTAGAATTCAAAATCTCTAACCTTGTAAAGTTCATCCAAATTTGCGGTGTGTATATTCTTAATCGTGACTGCGAATCAGTCATAAGGATGGATGAAGCTAGGCCAAAAGAATTTGTGGGCGAATTTACAGCCGCAACTGAGCCAATGGAAGTGAGCTTGAGTCACAGAGGAATTCGTGATGGGTATCGCATCCAGATCACGACCACGAATTTCATAGTGACAAAGGAAGGAACCAAAGCCACAATCACAGCAAGCCAAGTGTCCAAGGCAACCATTAGAAATCAAAAATTGCAAGCGTGAAGGCTTGATCGCGACTCAAGAAGTTGAAGTTTACTCACCAAACAGAGAAATTCGCAATCCCAGTTGCACCTATAACAAAGCAAACTCGCAACCGCGAAGTTTAAGATCCTCTAAAAAGACCAACAGCTAATTTTTAAAAGAAACTAATGGACAGCTGACACGTAGACTAACCATTAGACACAAAATGGGGTTCTTGCCTTAATTTTCAGCTCTTCAGTAGAAATTGGAAATTCGAAACTACGAAATGATAGTAGCGACCTCGACTTCCATCTGGCAAGCATTTAATGTAAAATCTGCCTAGCACATCTTGGAGATTTATTGATAGTTTTAGAGTAATGTCTTTTTGGTGGATGTGGGCTATAAATACTCCACCAAACTGAAATAAATGAAAGAGAAGAACCATTGATAGTGTCAAAACTCTTGCAAAGTTAATTCTCTGCTTTAATTCCTTATTTCTTTACACATAATTTGGTGTGTATAGGGTTTGAGAGTGAGCCCTTGAATAGAAAACTCTTTGTTAGGTTTGAGAGTCAGCCTAATTATAAAACTCTTGTATAGGTTTGAGTATTAACCTTGGAAAAACACTTATAAAGTTTGGTGTAAGCCTAAAACAATAGGTTGAGTGTGAGTCTTGGGAAAACACTTGTAAGGTTTGGTGTGAGCCTAAACACTAGGTTGAGTGTGAGCCTTGAGAAAACACTTGTAAGTGTAAGCCTAACACTAAGTTGAGTGTGAACTTGCAAAACACTAGTGATTGAGTGAAACACCCAATTGGTGAATTGGAGAGTGGATGTAGGGTTGGTTAATACTTGAACCACTATAAAACTCTTATGTTCATTCTTCTCCTACTCTTCCTCTAATCTTTCATTTTTGTAAGCATCCTTCATAATCAAAAGTTCAAATTTGCCATCAATTCAACCGCCTCTTCTTGGTGCACTAGGGCCAACAAATGTCTTCCAACTGGATGTCAAGTCAGCATTCCTTAATGGTGAACTAAAAAAGGAGATTTATGTTAATCAACAACAAGGTTTTGAGATTGCAAGGCTTAAAGATAAAGTGCGTTTGTTAAAAAAGGCTTTGTATGGATGAAGTAGACTCCTAGAGCTTGATACAATAGGATTGACATGCATTTGGTGAGTTTGGGATTTGAAAGGAGTTGCAATGAAGCAACTTTTTATGTTAAGCAATCTTAAATGCAAATTTTAATTGTTTCTCTCTATGTTGGTGACTTGTGTGTCACTGGTAGCAGTCCAAATATGGTGCTTCAATTTAAAGAGTCGATGAAAAAGGTATTTGAAATGAATGATTTGGGGCCTATTTATAATTTCTTAGGAATTGAAGTGCTGTAAAATTGTCATGGCATCTTCATACATCAAAAAAAAGTATGTTGAGCTGATCTTAGAGAAGTTTGCAATGTCAACTTGCAAACCTATTACAACACTAGCAATAAATGGTGAAAATTTGAAGAAAAAAAATGGTATTAAGAAGGTGGATGCTAGAGTTTATAGGAGTTTGATTGGAAGTTTATAATATTTATCAGTCACCAGACCTGATATCATGTTTGCAATTAGCATGATTTCACGGTTTATAATCTTATTTCTGAATCATTTCATCTATACTCTCCTTCAAGATTAAAAAAAAAACTTGGATCTTTATTTCAAGTTCATCATTGGAGTTGATATTTTTCATCTTTAGAGTTGATATTCATGAGAACGGTACCTTTTGTTACTCAACAATGTGTATTTACTTCTTATTTTTGTTATTCTTATTTATTTTATACATGTTGGTCGAATTCTTATTGTAGAGAATAAATAATTTTCTTAGCTTATTTTATTGATACCTTTCATCATTCATCATCCTCTATTAGGTACGTTCTCCATCTAAGGTAGGCTTATTCCTTTTATTCTATTAGGTTGACAATTGTTGAAACTCTACCAAGTATTTGCACCATTTTGAATTGGTATTGCTGGAGTCCAAATTATATAAAATTCCTTAACCATGTACATGTCACTTTTATTTCTGGGCTTACATCCATGCAAAATGCCAAGTATCATCTTCCCCATTCGAGAGTTGCAATTCGTCATATATATATATATATATATAGTTATCTTGCTATTTCAAAATAATGAAATCATATCGGTATGTGCTATGCTTGTGCTTAAATGTTTGCATTTTGGAACATTTAAATGCCCAATGGAATCGTGTAGTGTTCTAACTTCCTAGTGTGATTTGAAATTTAATGTGTTTTTTTTTTCTTTATATAGCTTAGAATTTAAAAGTTAGTCCCATTTTTGTTTTATTATAGTATTGGTTTAGTCCCATTTTTGTTTTATTATAGTATTGGTTAGCATTGTTGCTTCAAAACACTTTTTGCAATATAGAATGGAACTATTTGATTTTTGGAATCACCACAAGCCTCATCATTGTAGACAACTCTAGGTATTTTTTTTCCTTCTTCATAAACAGTAGAATTTAGTGAATTCTTCAATCACATTAAGAGTTATATTTTGCATGCATGTTTATCTTTATAATTTTTTAGGGATAATTCAACTACCTAGTCTTTCTTTTTCCTCCTTCTATCTCTCTTTCTATGAAGACGCTGGTTTATTTCTTCGCTGTATATCATGTCTATGAAATCTATGAGAAAATTGTATAGGTGAACATTGTAAAATAGGCATTATTTATATTAATGAAGTATGGGAGCTGTTGTGCTCTTCTCCCGCACTCACTTCTTCTTTGTTATTCGTTGTTCTTCAATTTAGTTACTCTTTTAAGTTAGAAAAATATCCATCAAATGAAGCATAAAAAATATTTTGTAATTGGAACCTCATTTTTGCTAACTTTTATGTTGATCTGAATGCTGCACTTTGGTTCCTTCAGTTGGGATTTTGTTCCACTTACAATTATATGAATGATAGCCAGAACAATTCCAGGTTCAGCAGAAAGCAAAGTAAATTTTGATAAACTACCTCAGTCAGGAAACTTTTTTCCATCCGTCGTTCTACCATTAGTTTCTTTGGAATTGGATTAGCTAAATCCAAATCAACCGGAAGCCTTGCATGATGGCCTAGGACACAATCTGAAGTGTTACCTATCAATGCGCAACGGCATTCCCATTCCCCTTGCAAATTCAGATGAAAACTTGATTGTGCCAATAAACCCATGGGAGTTTGTACAAACATGCCTATACTTCAGTTCTACAAATTCAAGATGTTGGACTTGGGACTGTCGCAAGCATTGTTGATTGACATAATTCGTAAGCTGAGGTAATTTTGAGTAGGTTTTGCTGCAAAATTCTTGAGACTCCATAATTCAGTTTAAGTATGGTGTAGCAATAGCATACGTAATGTTCCTTCAAAATCGAAGAGAGCATTCACAGTTGTAGGATATATATTTAGTTGAAAAATGATATCTCACCTTCTATCTAGGAAGTTGTACGCCTCATTTTCATCCAAGCACTTGATTTAAGGACGAGTAAAGGATTTTTACAAGAAGCTAGCTCTGTCGTTACACAAGCACCTAATAACGCTACAGCATGAATCAAAAACATAAATCACTGTAACAGCATGCAAATTTACCAGAAACAATCCACCAGAGATAAGTCAGGCCCACAAAAATATCCAATCAAACAGCAAGAGTAGCAAAACCCAAAAAATAAATAAATCCTCGTGGCATTTTCCTTGTTAGGTTTCAAGAAATCAGAACAAACCCAAGATCTCCGTCAGCTTCAACAGCTATTCCATGCTTTTCAATTGGTAAGTATTCAAAGCTCAAAATGAATACAGAAAATGGCATTTATAATCAAAATTACCATAAATCATCCTCAGATTGATCAGCTCCTATACATGCATATTGATTAGAACCTATAAATCATCTTCAGACAAATCAAATGCAGTTCTGGCCCACAAAATATATCAACGTACATCTACATCTATACATGAGGTAAAATCTTTGGAGTGCTCAATGTCATTACTTTACATGGTAAGAGCAAAAGGCTTGAAGTATACGCTCGTACTGATCACTTCATTAATCCTACATATCCGAGCTGCACCAGCAGTTAAAAAAATGAATTAGTTCATTCAGTGATAGTTTAACAAGAGCAATCAACTTCATTAAAGACCGAAAAAATGAAAAATTTTAAGTATGTTTTATTCAACGCAACTCATTCACAGTTGAAACACATCAGAAAACGCTAATTTCAGCAAGTTACTGACCTTAATCCACATTGTGAGATTGATCATGCTCAATAAAATCTAGCGCATCATCCTTGGAGACAACATTGACACGGCTCACCCTGTTTTTATGTGTGACCCCATAAATCTTGTCAGCAACTTTAACAAGCTCCGGTCGGAATGTTGTTGTTATGAATTGTGTATTTGCCATATCAGCCAGGCGGCGAATCATATCTACCAAGTAATTAAGGATCTCCCACCAATGGGATACCTTAGATGAACAAAGCAAAAGGAGGAAAAAAAAAATACGAGAACAACAAAAAACCAATAATATATTCATTATTGTGCATTAAAAAAATTCAACAGTTAGCCACATAAAGTGGACCACCACCATCTGAGAACATAGGAAGGCATATCCACCATCACAGAAAAATAACCCTTGATGAAATGACCCAAATCCTACAGAAAAATTAAACCCAAAGAAGATTCATTTAGGGTTTTGTAAAAAATAGGAATAATAACTAGTGGGATTTAAAAGAAAATAGCAGGCTATGGAATGTAAAAGGACATCTAAATTGAACCTCTACACAGCATTTTGGTGAGTTGAAAAGACATAGAACCCCAAAAGAACTCCAGAAAGAGGCCCATCTCATTCAAAGTGTGGAAAGGACCCCATAGCGTGGAAAAAGACCCATCTAATTCAATGATGACTACAGAGCAATAAACATCAGAAATTTACCATCATTAATTACTCATGGCATGTTGATATAATATCATTTTTATTCCATTAAAGCTCCTAAAAATTTCAGCTGCACCGATGCTCACACAAGTGTTTCCAATGATTTCTACTCTGTAGTCCAGAAGATTCTATGGACTGAAGCATAATAAGCCAATCCATGGGCATAATTTAATTAAAATATAGACAAGTCAAGTCCATAAAAGCATCCATGCAGATGTATACAAGCTTCAGACAACAGGTGTTGAGGACAAAAGATTCACTCCCCACTCACCTTAAACCCATTGCCAAAAAGAGGACAGAAGAGCAAACCAAGTAAAGTTTAAATAGCAAAATGAAAATCATCAAATAGGATACTCCCAACAGCAGTTCTGTACTGAGGGTCTAGGGCTGCATCTATCTCATCAAAAAGGTAAAACGGAGCGGGATCACATCGTTGTATCGCAAAGATTAATGTCAGGGCAACAACAGTCTTCTGACCTCCTGACAGCTGCTTCATAGATTGTGTCTCCCCTTGACCTGTGAATGAAACCTAAACAGCAAAATATACATAAGAGCATAATATTTAAATAATAGCTTGCAAATGTCCTGGAGTACTGAAGATGCCTTGAAAATTGTAAAAATATTCTATGCGACATGAGGAATGAAACTAAAATTTACAGAACCCGCCTCCAACACAAGTAAAAAGCTTCCTAAGTTTATTACCCATGTAAAATCAGCAAAAAGTGCACCAATCAGCACATATAATGCATTCTTAACTATTTCAGCCACCAGTCTTTATTTCTACTTTCCATGAGCAAACAAATTTTTTTGCAATAACATCCTTGTAAACTGATTAGGAAAAAAGAAGTGCATACCTTTACTTTCACACCAATGTATTTCTCAACGCTCCCCTCTGGATCTACCTCACGAGGGCCATCATCATCATAGTCATCATCACCTTGATCACCATCCTGTGGAAATGCCACAGAATATATAGAATTTTCTCAAGACTAATCAATCTTGTAAAAGGTTAAAAGCTAAACAACAATGTCAATCCAACATGGACATGAATCACCCCAAAAAATCAGAGTAGCCTCGTGACAAAATTGCAAGCACAAGTCATGTCCAGGACACATTAATACAAGTAGGAACATTTCTTGAGGACTAACAGCATAGTGAATTTATGTAACTCATAATTAGACTTTAAGAAAAGAGAACATAGGCCAATAATAAGAAAGGATGAAAGGAAATAAAGAACCAACTTACAGAATTTCATGTTTCCTTTTGTCCCATTAAGCAAATAATTGAGAAAAATGTACACATCAAAAGACTCTTTTTCTTATTTTCTCAGAAGGAGAAGAGGAGAGTTGAAATTGGGGTTTCTAGAAGCAGAGTTGAAATTAGAAAGGAAAACAACATAAATAGTTCTGTAACACATGTATGCTGTCACATTCTTTTCCTAATCTCTTGCTCCTAAGACAAAAACGTCACAGCATTTGGTCTGAAAACGGAAAGCATCAGCCGCTTCATCTGCATCTCTCCATTAGGAACAACACAACTGTGAAAGTGAAATTCATAGCACTGTATCAAAAGAATCCTCTATTGGCCTAGCAGAACTTCATTGTGATCAGACTAATACAGATGTTTCGTCTGTTTTTTGAATTCTTCTGTCTACTAATTAGTGAAAACCATAAATTCCTATGATTTCCAAACCTTCAATGGAAAGAAAAAAAGTATTTCATTTAAAGCACACAACAGTTGAATTTTCCTAACATGAATCATAAAACTTAAATATCAACCATGGTAGCCCTGAACACAATAATACAGAATCAACAGTTCATTGATTAAATCAAATCCCCTTAAGAATAAATTCAATATATGAAAAGTAAACCACAACTATATAGTCACCTTAACAGATCAATAACCCTTTGTTGCCAAAATAATTATAGCATGAAGAAATCACCCATATTAAGTCTCATCTTTCCCCTCAATATAACAAATTATAGGTTCCCACTTAATTCTTGAAAAGAAAAACTATTCTGAACACAGATTGTGAAGTCCTAAATACTCGAGATCAAATAAAAAGCCTCGTTCCTTAAATCATCTACCATTCAGGAAAGCTATATGTTTGCTTATGTGTTTAAGATAGTTTGCCCTCAGAGCATATTAATACAACCATTCAGAGGAAAACGGTCAATACTGAGGAGCACTTTCTGAAATAGTCCAAAGTCAGATCATATGTACAGAATGTATGTAAGTACATAGTTTTAATGCCTTATATTCACCAAAGCTTTAGGAGCTGCAAGTTCATAATTCACAAGGAAAAATGTTGTCTTTGAGATAACAAAAATAAAAGCAATGATGAGCCTTGGCGCAACAGCAAGGTTGCACCATTCATGAGTTCAACTGTGGACATGATCTATTTAATGCAAGAGAAAGGCAGCAACCATTTGATCCTCCTCAAGGCATGCTGATCCAAAACAGATACAAGTTTTCTTACTCCTATTAAGTTTTAGTGAAAATTTATTCTTCATTCAACCTTTAATGAGCTGAAAATAACAGGACACTCAAGAAGTTAGGAAATTTCAAAATCTTAAACAAGAGGACAATCAAGTTAGTGGGAGGGAAACATATCATTTTGTGTTAAACTAAAACTAGCTGACAAACATAAAATAATGGCACTAGACATCCTTAGAATACTGGTACAAAAATGAACATTTCAAATGGAAAATGTGCTGAACGTACAAAAGATGCAACGGGAGATCAAACATCTTTTCAAGACTACAAGTCACAAGAATTTTGAAAATTTATTATTTGAGAAAAAACTTGGAGGGAAAAAATAAATTTGCTGAGAAGTGCACAAAAAGATCACTGTAATAAGGCCACAACACCAAAGAATGATGAGAAAGTGGAACCAGAAGGAAGTGCATCAAAAGCGTTCCCAAAAAAAAAAAGAAAAAAAAATGTAAAGAATAACAGAAAAATATTGCAGATGAATTAATAAGTTAATCCAGTGAAAAAAGTTCTATGAAACAAAATTCTATTGGTGCCCAAAAAAAACACTCAAAATCCCAAAGTTTGGATGCAAGTAGTTGAACAATATGTATGTAATCAATAATGAAAAAGAAATCTCAATTGAAGAGGCTTTGCACGCTGGGGTATAAAATCTTATTGAACAATGGGATGATCAGCTGTGTAATCCATGGGACCACAAATTATACTCAGTATAGGAATTCCAACATTTTCTCCATTGTCTTCTTTATGGAATGTGTTCTTATTTGTAAATGTCTTTGAAGTTATATAGAAGGATTCATTGTCCTCCAAGGCGTATATTCATTTCTTCATTTGTCAATAAAGTTTCTTCTATAAAAAGAAAAATTAATTTCCAAATTTTTAAACACAAAAATTGAAAAAAAATGCAGATTCCAGAAATATGCATAACAAGAAAAATTCTATGAAATAAATGCAGTCATATCTTTCTAATCAAGCAAGCCACCAAAACACAACTGAAAAATGTAATAGTCCAGATTTTATGAGCCATGAACAGGATGCAGCAGTTTAACCTTCAGAGTCATAACACTCCAGATTGGCCATGTGAAGACACAGTGAAACAGTTATTAAAGATGCAAGACTAAATAAAACTTAGAAGCTTAATTAGCAAACCTTTTTCTTCATCATAACTAGATGACCATGACCACCTTGAACAAGTTCTGAGAATACTTCCCGAAAGTGCCGAGCAACACCCTTAAAGGTACGCTCTATAGATTCATCCTTCCGTTGATCCAAAACGGATATAAGTTCTCTGATTTTCTGCAACAATGCATTAAAGATGAGGATTGATATATGAGGCACATATTACATAGTTTATGCGATAAAAATATTAAAGCAATTGACATCAGTTAAATAATACCTCATCACCCGCATCAAGCTCAGCTTGCCTTTTCTGCAGTTCTTCTCGTTGCTCTGTGAAGTTCACATACTGATCTAAAGCCTTCTTGTTAACATGACTGAATTGCTGCAGTTGTTCACTGCACCTATGAAGCATTTTATGTAACTCTTTGATGCTCTTCCGCTTATACCTGTTATTTGCATTTAATCAAAACAAATAACAGATGCATAAAAAAATAGTATGCAAACGTGATTCCATTCCCTAATGCCGTGAGAAATAATGCACTTGAAAGAAGTCAACATTAATTTATCTGATCAAGAAACTAAGCATTACTAAATCAATCAAAACATCAATGGTAGTATAGAATATGCAAAAGGAAAAAGAAAATATCCAAGTATGACACACTGAAGATGACATAGAGTGATATCATTTATCACATAAAGCAATAACAGGGAGAATTCAACATTCAGATGGAAGTGTTACATCTCAAAAGCATCCGATGAAAGGGGGCCCAACTCTCTAATTTTGTTCGAGTACTCCTCTTGTTTGGCCTGAAGAACATTCCTCTTACTCAATAACTGCTCTAATTCTTTGGCCTCATCCTGAAGTGTCCTCTCATAGTTGTCCTCTAAAGCCTGGAAAGAATTCCTGTCTTAACTACAGCAAAAAGTTAAGTGATCGGGAACCAAAATTCACGAGAAATTTACCTTTAATTTTATTTTTTCATCTTTGATTTTTTTGAGTTGTTTTGTAATTTCATCTATACTGTCAGAAACTCCTGGAAAAAAAATATTCTCAGTCAGAACATAGGCCTTAATTCTAAACAAGAATTTTTAGTAGTTTGCAGCTCACTTTTTAGCTCCTGTGCAGTAACTTCAACCAATGATCTTGCATCTGTCAATTCCTGCCTCTTCAGTTCAGCTTCACCATGCAATGCATCAGTTTCAACAGATGATATTATGGCTTCCAACTCTTGCTTTCGCCTTTTCAGATTAGTTGTAAGATTAGTCTCTAGCTCTGCTTTTCTTGTTTCAGTCTACAAATTGGGAACATATTGCATAAAATTATAAATACACAAACAAACAGTCCATGATAACAACAATAAGGTTGAAGCTTTCCCACCTCAATGCGATCTGTTCTGCAGGCAATAAGCTTCTCTTTAAGATCTGCTATTTCAGGGTTCAAACGTGATAGAAGATCTTTTTCCTCTGGGGTTAAGTGATCAATAAGCTCTGTGCCCATCTCTGCCTGTTTCATGGCCATACTGCCTTTAAGCTGATCTA
>CATIWR010160338.1:0-12274 GCA_949677035.1 Omphalea diandra | reverse complement strand
CTGAATTCCAACTCTCTCTCCTTGCATCATGTACATACATTTGATAGGAACTAGTTATGGTCACTGGTCCTGACATTAGTTAACACATGTGTACATTAAATACATATGGGATTATATATGTATGATGAATAAACCTTAATGTGTGTGCATTTTTGAACGTGAAATGCCATGATTTGTAACTGAAGATGATAGTTACAGTTGGTGGTATCAGAGGGTTCAAGCACACGCGGGGTAGACGTGTAAATCCCAGTGTGTATGACATTGCGAGGCCGATGGGCAAATCCTAGATGTTAAATGCTCTGATAGGTACCATCTATAACCACATTGTGACGTTACAATTTGTGGTATCAAAGCTGATTTACAAATGAGAACAATGGATGCCACAGTTATTGGTTTGACAAATGAATTTAGATGTTACAATTTTGGTATGAGAGAGGGATCAAGCATAAGTAGGGCAGACGTGCAAATCCCGGTGTGTATGACATCGCGAGGCCAGCGGAAAAATCCTAGATGTTGAGTGCTCTGATAGGTACCGATTGTATCATTACAGATTGTGGTAAAAGAAAAAAAACAAAAAAAATTAGTATCAGGGCAACATGATTGATAAACACAAGTGGTCATTACATTTATTGGTAAACGCAATTGGTCGTTACATTTATTAGTATCTGAACAATATGAGTTCTGTCAAATGAACATAATTGTTACATTTATTGGTATCAGAGCAAATATGAATATGGTCGTTACACTAGCTTTCATCCTCTAAAAAAAATTGGGGACAGAATACAGCAAGACAGACAAATTCATAAAAATAATAGATCGTTCACTCAAGTACGTACCTTAGTTTCTTAGGCATCTTTTTGTGAATTAATTTCAATTATCTCTTTATGCATGTTGTAAAATAAAGCTCAAAGCATGCAAACCAAGGCAAACAACCACATTTAAAAATAAATTTCACTAAAATAAAAGATAAGTGTCCTAAAAATTGTTTCTAAATATTTTAAGCTAACTTAATGTTCGCAGGAAAAAAAGAGAATCAAGGACAACACTTAAAGCTTATAATGGCAAAGTACACAAAAAATCAAATAAAAATTAAAAGAAAAAAGGAGAAAAGGACATTTCCCGCTCCTGAGGTAGCTCTTGCAAAATGACAGTACAAATTATAAACTGACGGTGTATCACCAATTGGAGGGTGGCCAGGTGAATTTATCTTCATAGTCGCATTCTTTAGTGGCCTTACCCACTCAAATCCCTACTGGGATCATAACCACTATAGGGAATCCAAAGTTAAGAGGTCCTAATCAGGGAACTCCTGAATATCAAACATCTTGTCATTATGAAACTCAATAATGACGATCATTGGGAAAAGCTAATATAGCCTCTGAGCTAAGTCTAAAGTTTAAAGAGAGAAAATCTAGAGAGAGGAGGAATGATGCAAATGAAGATGAGTCCTTTTCAAAAGACTTTTATAGTGGTTATACGCTATACAGCCCTAGCGCGACTATATAGCCCAGGGTTGTACAAGTGTATCTTTTTTACTGAGTTATAACGTTATTTTCATTATAAGCATTCAACATTTATCTTACATGGACTATAAATCTTAATATACCTTTGTAATATCCCTACTTTATCACTTCACGTATCATTGCATACACATTGTATGATACCATAGCTTATATTATTAAACTTAGATATATCATGATATTTGGAAGTGATTAAATATAAGGGTATGTTTGAATGAGATGATACTTAGGTTTTGATTGCATATGTTACAATAATTTAGTGTATAGAATAATTAATTAGTCTAGAGTATTATGGGTAAAATTAAATAAATGATAGAAATTATAAACTAAAGTGAGAAATAAAGAAACTAATGATATAAACTTTAAGGAATTAGAAATATAAGGGGTTAACTGTGGGAACTAAGGAATAAATTCATAAAAAGAAGAAAGTAATATTATGTGGCAAAAGGAGATATTAACACCTAAGGGAAAGAAGAAATGGGTTGAGACTCTTCCTTTTCATTCTTAGCAAAAAGAATAGGGAGCCCTTCTTTTCCATAGGTCCACCCAAAATACAAAAGAAATGGGGGAAAAGAGGGGTTATTGATGCACAGTTCATTTCTTCAAGAATTGAAAGAACTCAAGATTATAAAAACTATAAAGGAATTATTAGAATATCACCAAGATAGGGAAGCAAAAAAAAAAAAAAAAAAAAAGAGAAGATGATATCCATTTGCTTCAGTTGAGATTTTTAGGGCTAAGATTTAGGTTTTTGTAAATTAATCTTCATCTTCTTTTTTCTTTGAGTTACTGAGGCTTAATTTGTGAAATTACATAATTCTTTTGATTTATATGAAATCTCTCTTCTAAGCATGTTCAAATAAGCATATTTAACACGAATAGAAAAGGAAATTTGAATTAGAACTCACCAGGATAAAAGGATAAGACAAGGGGAAGTAATTGCTCTATTTATATAGTAGAAACTTATGCCTAAGATTTCATGGACTTAAAAGAGGAATTACAAAAATTACAAAAATAAAACTTAACTTATAGGTATAGGTCTCATTTAAATGTCTTTAAAAGGATTTCTCAATTGAACTTGTATTATGTAAGGTATGATAGAATTATTGGGAATGGTTTGAGTATAGTATTTAATGGCAGCCTAAATTTGTAAATTAAACTTGATAACTTTAGAGACTAAATTAGGCAAAGGTTAAAACATGAAAAATGTTAATTGATAAGTGAGATAATTTCTTAAAAATCAATTTTGCAATTGATTATATACATTGAGAATTAGGCTAAAAGATGTGAAACTTCCTCAAATAAGGGCCTACCAAAGACAGATTGAAATAGAAAAATTCATAGTAAATTGTACAGTATATATTTACAATTGAATTTTATATATGTGATAGTCTTAGGTGTCTAGTTTTAGTAAGAAAAAGTATTAACGCATTTGGATAAACATAGCTTAAGATATGTACAAACAAATTCAGTAAGGTCAAGTTAGATGATACACACTTAATCATGAAATGAACTATGGAAAATGGAATCCAAATTTTCATACCTTTTTATTGCATAAAGTGAACCCTAATTTTCATATGTTTAAAGGTAATTTTAAGGGAGTTAAAGCACAAAAGTTGCAAGTATTACATATGCTAATTACCTTTCAATTGGGGTTACATTTCATGAAGAATTGGGTGAAATGTACTCAATTTACTACAATTGCTTAGCATGAAATTATGTAGAATGTAGGTTTTTTATTTTTAAAAAGATAAGATTTATAATTTTGAAGAGACCTAATGAAGCTAAGAAGGGGTGTTAACTAAGCTTGGAATAAACTATAGGCAAGAAAAGTATATTCATGTGGATTAGGAAATAATAATTGTATATATATATATATATATATATATATATATATATATATATATATTGGAATGAAATAAAGATTAGTTGAGAATTAAGATTAAGATAATATGATGTCAATCAAATGAAAGTTAACTAAGGCAATTAGAGAAATATCACTTAGACTTGGAAGCAATTATAAACATACATATTGCTTATTGTACATGGATAATTGAATATGTATAGAATAGTGAATTAAACAACTTGTATAACATTATAGGACAAATTGAAGAAGCAAAAGGGAGAGCTCAACACCAAAATTGAGTAATTAGAAGGTCACCAAGAGGTAAGCATATGCTTAGTATGAATGTGATTTTTTATGAGGCTTAAGAGAAATGAGAACCATGTGGTTGTTGCTTTAATATATGCATAGTTATGTATGAATGGTGACTTGAAATTCTTGAATTAGTTATGGTTGCAGATTATGTGAATAAGAGGTGTTATGTCACTCAATCATATAAATGCTTCCTGAATAAAATATAAAGTGAACCTAATGTTGATGCACCAAAATTTAAAGTAATGCATCAGCTAAATAAAAGAGTTGTGACCATTTAGATAACCTGCAAGCTCCATTTTAATTTAACGATTCAACTGTTTTTGTTTACTTGTCCTTGACATGTTTTATGTATATAATCCTTAGGATCTCTATTTTCTTTGTCATTAGTCGATGTCTATCACAATCCTTCATGATTATTCTGTTTATGAAATTCCCAAGGTGAGACTATCTAATTCAGTCATAACATAATAAAAAGAAAATGGACTCATGTTTATTATATGCCTAAATATCATTGAGTTTTCTTATGTAATTTGCATGCTTATTTTCTACGTTTCTGTGTTTCATACTAAATTATGTTTACTGAGTAATGACTCACCAAATTACTTTAATTTTTACAAATCCTTGAATTGATATATCAAAAGTCTTAACCTCACAATTGTGTAAATGGATAACAAGTCTACGACATTTCCTATTAGGATTTTCCTTTTTGTGCATAAATGAACACGTAGTAATAGTTTTGGGAAAATTTTGTGGTGAATTGAGGCCTAAAATATATTTGTAAGATAGTGTTAGTTTTTCCCTATATAAATCATATGTAAATGTTTGAATGTTCATAGGATGATTGTAAGCGGCTATGCCACATACGTATGACAAATATAACAGGTTTTGAGATGATCTTATTTTTTAAGCTATTTTGGTGTTTTCCAGTTATGGATAATGGGAATCAATAACTAATATTTTCCCTATGAATGATTTAGAGTTTTATATGATATGCATCTATTATGACTATGACTTTATAAAATAGGGTGTGACAAACATCAACTACATTAATCATACATCATAATCATTTTACATTATAATAACCTTAGACATATACATATCACAGTATTCATAACTTTAACTTTATAGAGATCACTAAGAATACAAGATATAACTTAACATTTACTTCATATATTTATAACTCTTTCAATTATATATGTACATCGTTACTATATGAAACTGCGAAGAAACAGTGTAATGCCTTAATAATATATGATGCATAACTTACAACTTTATCTTTAGCCTTTAACCTTAAGCATATATCCACGACATCAGTTCTATGACCAACTTACAAAATAATCTGTGTTTGTGGGACTGAGCTCTTTATGCAAAACTCAGTGAGGAATTTATATTATTCATATACATGCTCACATGTCTTTAATAAATGCATCTCTAACTGCATGGCATATCATTTGCATACATCATTTACATAGCAAAAAATCATATATATAGGTAATCAAGTGTATGAAAATCCTTCTTGGTTTATTTTATCTTTCTTGCCCAAAGGAGTTGCCTTTCCAAACGTGCACTCTTAGGGGGGAGGGAGGAAGGTTGTTTCACCAGCTATATCCTTTACTTATCTTTTACACAGCTGAGTTTCCTCACTAGCTTGTCACGCATGCATAACATATCATTTATTACATATAGGTTATAATCCTTACATAGCTAGTTATGACTCTTTGGATTCTCATTTCTTCCCTGAACAACCCTCACATCACAAGGCATTTAAACATAGCATTTATATCATGTCATTTCATTCCATCCATAAAATGCATATGACTTTTATATTAACATATCTTAGCCTACTATGGCATATATATTATGGCCTATACATTTGAACTCATGATGCATGTATGCAATGGATAATGAAAAGTAGCTAAAATCCTTCACCTTTCATTATTAACCATATCTTTTCCTTGCTTTAACTTCATTGTTTCTCTATCTCTTTACCTTAGCCTTATATGCTGTTAACGTTATCTTACATGCTCTTAATCATCTCAACCATACATATGCCTAAACATATACATCCGTTATATCATTACTATGGCATCTAAAATATAGAGAGTTACTCAAACTCATCCATAGAACATGTAACATAAATATAGCATATTACATAATAGGGCAAAAGCCTTTATAAGCACAATGAAGTCTTAAACATCAATCAAGCATGTAAATATAAATTTTTTTTCTTTAACATATAACTTAACTAAATGCAACTTTGTACTTACTGGATCTACTAAGAGTCTTTATACCTGCTAGAGATATTAAGATGATGATTAATCTTATTACCTATTAAAAAGCTATAAAGGACAAATGTAATCTCAGTACATGTTAAAGAGCTGCCAAAAGTCTTAATACCCTTTAGAGAGCTACTAATAAGATACTCCAAACTTGCTAAAGAGATGCTGAAGGATGAGTGCAACCTTGGAACCTATTAAAAAGCTACTAAGAGTCTTAGTACTTACTAGAGAGCTACTAAAAAGATGATACACTTTTGTTCCTACTAGAAGGGTTACTAGAGTTTAAATGCAACCTTAGTACCTGCTAAAGAGCGGAAGAGCCTTAGTACCTACTAAAAGAGATGTTAAGAAAATCATATCCTTTTTTTGGTATTTATGTTTATATTAAATGCTTTGTTGTCACTTATCTAATGATCATTTTATCAAAATGTCATTTTGCATGACCCTAGGATGCAAGATGAGAAGAACTACATTAATTTCATCTTAAAAAGGTAGAGGTAACAATGCCCAAAAAGAGGCAAAAGCTTAGACAAACCTTGAATCAAAACTATCCCTCAAGGGCTTAAACCTAAAAGCCTAATTCTAAAATTTCAAGAATGGTCTATACAATCAACCCAAATGTTTGTACAAATAACTTAAATAATTATACAGACAACCCACTAAAACCCAAACAACATAAAGATTCTAAAATAATGACCAAGATAACATAGCATAAATGCATAAAGCTTCTAAAACAACATAAACCTTTTAGTTGTACAAATAATTATAATTCCAAAATATTTTATAACTTTATCTACTTCAAAGAGTGATAGAGAAAGTTAGGATGTAATTTGCTCTACATAGCATAAATGCACCTTCTTTTCCTTTTGTTAATACCTCAACTCTTAAGAGGCGAAGGGAGGCCTAATTTCCTTCACAAATATTGTCAAAATGAATCTTTAAAAAACCCTAAGAGACATCATTTAATAAAAAAAAAAAAAATTCCAACACCCTACCTAAGCTCAAGGTTGAAGCAAACAAAACCCCTTTTTACATTAAAACCAAGATCTTTTGGAAAGAAATCTCATCAGTCAAATTAGCTTTAAAGGCAATGAGCCAACTTCTAGGCCATTTCAAGCCTCTTTTCCCCTATTTTCCCTTTCTTCGACCGCTTCTTTTCATTTTTTGCTGGCAACAAATCTAAAGATCTATATACACACCTTGTTATTTATTTAAATATCTTATTAATATATACAAACCACTAATATTACTTATAACATTATTCATAGTAACTGTTCACATGCTTTTATTCTACAGTCCAGTTATTGGTGCAAACCTGTAAATGGCTTGTACAAATAACATAGTGGTTTGTATAGACCACTAGTTAGTTTGTACATACATACCATTGCTCATATGCACTATCCACAGTAATGCCATTTTCTTGTTCTATTTAAAATTTTTGTTATTTTCTTCATCTTTTAACCTTAGATTTGGATAGAATGGGGTAGGTTGCAATAACCAATGACCCCCATTCCAATCTTTAAACACTAAAATCATATTTTTGAGTTTCATTTTTTATGATTTCTTCTTAATTTCCATTAAAGAATGCTTCTATCCTTTCTATTCTTTATTGTGTTTAGGGAAATGATAAGGAGAGGTTGCAACAACCTTAGCCCCCTTGATTCTTATTTATTTACTACTTATTAGTGTTTATATTCTATCTTGCTATTGTCTACACACTAACATCTCTTATTTGTACCATTATGTGTCACTTTTATTATGTTTATGTACTTAAAAGCATTCTATTTTAGCGTAACAATCTAGAAGGCCATTTAACACATTATTTATAACTATGTTCTGGATGTTTTAAGTGTTGTCCATATGACCACTTATGCCCCCAAAGTGATCGTAAGATCCTTCCACTTCTACTCTGGTAACCTTAGGGTAGTGACCCTCTTTCTCTTGGTGATGGATGATGCTAACTTTGACATTTTTCTTAGCAGGTTTTAGGAGTTCAAGTTTATATATTATTACATATTGTTCATGCATGAATAATCACACCATTTGGATATGTATTCCCATATATGCCTTGTATATATTATTTATTGCTTTCTTGTATCTTGCATATCACATTCGTGCATTACATATTTAAATCATTATGGTTGATGGCTTGACTTAGATGGATGTGCCCAGGTGGATAAAATGGAAAATTGATTAATAAAGACAAGGTATAAAAGTGAACCATAAAATGCCCAAGCATTAAATCCCTATATTTGGGTGACTTGAGGGTGTTTAATCTCTTTCCCAAGTTATACCTAACTTTCGAACTAGATCTCTAATGGGGTAAAGATAGGTTGGGCCTTCTAGTAGACCTATTTGGACTAAAACTCATTCTTACCTAAAAGGTTATCTTGAGTAAAGTTGGGTGGGGAATCTATCATGAGTGCCTCAAATTTCATGGTTTTGAGCTCGAACGAGCGGGATCTTACTTGTGACTCTTACCTTTTATCGATCATCAAGGGATCAATAGGACTGAAGATCATATATTGGTAATAATCCCTAGTCATAGCATATGACTTGGATCAATTGGGGATCCATAAGGCCTCATGCAAGATAGAAGCCCTTTTTTTCAAAGTTGGAAATGGGGGACCATAACGCGACAATACATTGGTACCATCCTTAGGTGAAATGTAGAGTCGCCGCCCAACTTTGGTCGAGATAAGAATCTGGGTAATGATAAATTTTGAGCCTATTTAAGTTAATTAAAAGGCCCAATCTGTCTTCACCACATCATAGATCAGGTTCAAGAGTTGGTTACAACTTGGGGAAGAGGTTAAGTACCCCCAAGTCGCTTAGATATAGGGATTCGACCTTTAGGCAATCAATGGTTCATTTTTATACTTTGTCTTTATTAATAAATTTCCCATTTATTAACCTAGGCATATCCATCTAAATAAGCCATCAACCATAATAATAAAGTATGCAATGTATGAATGATATGGAATATGTAATAAAGTAATAAATAATATATATAAGGCGGGGACGAGGGATGTATATCCAAATGGTGGGATTATCATGCAATGAACTTAAATAGATAAAAAGCATGCATTAATTAGCTTTCTTAACCTGCAAAAATGAACTCAAATTAGTTCATAAAACACAGGTTAAATGGAAGGAAAATAACCCCTAAATTTACTCAAAATGACAAAAACTAAAAGGGTAGCAAATAAAGCCCATAGTAATCATCTTACCACATTTCCAAAGTCAATATATCCTATCACACAATCTAATTTCATGGTAACACATTCCAACATCATAAATCAGAATATAAAATATGATATAACATGACCATAATACATAAATCATAAAGTTTTTAGAAACTATAAACATCATATGCAAGCCATTTTGGAGGACATCGCATGGCCTAAGGCAATAACCATCACTAAATAGAGATCCTAGGGTTAATGAACCCTCTTTCTCATTAATTATAAAGAGCTTGGGCATCCAAGAGCATCACTACCCATGAAGAAGGTTAGAATGCAAATCAAAAAAAGGGGTAATGCTAAGACTCTATTCACATATTTCCAACACACAAAAAAACCATGTAAAGAAGGACTCTTAAGGTCATTGGAATCTCAAGTTCCTCACTTGGTCCTTATCCTAAAATGATCAAGATAGAACTAAAATCATCATTGAATCCACATTGGGAAACATGAACATTAGGATGCAAGAACCACGAAAACCATTGTAAAATCTATCAAAACTCCATTTTTAAAATGAATATGTGTCCTTGGCTATCTAGCTTTACCTTATTCTACCATTGGAGTGATAAAGAAACATAAAAGAATACCTTGTATAATAGAAATTTGGATGAGAAGAAAAGAGGTTTCATAAAACTGTACCATGGAAACTAGGTTTGTATAGCCCAAAATGGTGGGTTGTACCACCTATATAAAGGTTATACAGGCCCCAAATCCTAGGTTTTTTAAAATAGAAAGAAGATGAAGAAAGGGAAGAATAAAGGGGAAAATGATGGGGGGGGGGGGAGGGGGGTTTTAAATGTCATGCTCAAAAAGTGAAGAGAAAGACCTAGTTCTACCTTGGAATGAATTAGTTGAATTGAGTTTTAGGTTTTTTTATGTCAAGTATGAGTTGAAAAGCAATTTTGGCAAATCATCCTTAGGGTTTCCAAGCCTTCCTCCCTCTTTTTAAATGATGGGGTATTTATAGATAATAGATGGGTGCACAGGCCCAGAAATGGTTTTGGATGCACTATAGACATGTCTGATCACAGACAGGGAGATAAACCACCTAGAATTAAGGTTTGTACATAAGCCATACAACCGAAGATGGGTTGCACATCCCTCTATCAAGGCTATGTAGTCTTAGGTTTAAGGGGGGACCTAGTTCTAGAAGGTTCTCAAGGCTAAGGTTTTAGGGTAAGCTATACAACCTTAGTCATGGTTGTAAAAACCTACTCAATGTGTTGTACAACCCATCAAACCTAGTAGGTTACTTTTGGTTTGGTCTTGGGCTTGATTTTAGGCTTGGCTTGAGGCTTCTCAAAGGTTTTTTAGGCCCTTTCATCTCTTTCTTTGGCAATTCTCTTTGCATTTTAGTGAATAAATTCAATAATTTTCATCATCGGGCTTGCATCCTAAGTCCCAAAATCCAATGCTAAGGTATTACCAATGTATTACCTTCAAGGTTCGCCTATTAACCACTTAATGCTTATAATAGGCTCTACCATTCGAGAAGCTTAAACTTAGATCTTTTATTAATCTTTTACATGCCATTAATTAAGGTTATACCAATGCATCACTAGTGGCTGATAAAAGTTTAGGAGTCGCAAGCAAAATTTTACCCGTTCAAGCAAAAATTGAGGCACTCAACAATATTGCCTTTAAGGTATGCCTTCTTTAAGAGTTAACCCTTTAATAAATCTACAAGCATAAACACCCAATCATAAAGTTAAACCTTTTCATAATTTTAAGATCACTGAAAATAATTATGCAATGCTCTAGGAATTAAGATAAGTGTCTTAACAAGTTAGAACAACCTTAGGATCAATAATAAAAAAATGTCCAATAACTGTTGCTACAACTAAAGCAAACAAATAATAATGAGCATAGAAATTAACTAATGACCATAGAATATTAAACAACAATAGTTAGAAAAGTGCTTTAGATAAAGTTATAAAAGTTATGCAAAAGTTCTAATAAGTAATGAGTCACAATAGGCATGCGGCTCTAGATAATGATGGTTGAAAAAAAAGCCTTCTAGATATGATTGTGTAGTTTATGTAAATTAAAAATTCCCTAATGACCATTAAAAGTTCATAATGACCATGGTAAGGAGATTCAATAACCATGAGTCAATCCTAATGATCATTGATAAGAAAAATAAAAGAGAGATAATGACCATTGGAATTAGGTACTAAGCCCATTAAGCATTTAATGAATGTGATGATGATCTCAGTGATTGTTCATAGTGTAATAATAACTATATTAATAGTTCATGATATGTTTTGATCTGTATGCATATGATACAAATATGTAAGGGATGATTGATTTTCCTAAGTTATATGCTTAATTGAATTGCCAAGGATCATTTTTAAAATCAAATTTTTAAAGAACTCTAAATCCCAACTAGACCTGTAGAAAACTTGTTTTTAGCAACCAAAGTTATAAAGATTTAAAAGTTATTAATTCTAACCCTAGATTAGCTAAAGCCAATTTAAGCTTAGAATAACTAGTTTGCAAAGCTATTAAGAATCCATCTAGCAACGTCACCAAGTTTTTTTAAGAACTTAAGAAAGAGAACTAAATCTCACAGCAATATGCCAAAGGAAAAAATATATATTGTTCAATTTGTTGGACTAGAATATTTAATCCTAAGTTTAGAACCTCTTTTGATTTTGACAAAGGAGATTGATCATTACTAATATTTCTATTAAGTTTTGATTTTGCTGAAATATAAGTCTCACAAAGTTAAGGTCCAATTGTCACAGTAGAATTCGCAATCCGAGTCGCACCGGAGTCGAGACCGCAATTTTCAAAGAACTCCAAATGAGAATTTATTCCATAATTGGAGCTTGACAAGTGTTCTAGGAAGCCATTGGAAGTCAAAAATCGCGAAGGCTACATGTTGGTAGCGACCGCAATTTGAGAAGTAAAAATTGCAGATTTTGACAAACTGATTCACGGTTAGAATCGCGGTCTACACAAATGAATTAGCGACCGCAACTTATGCTGGCTGAAGAAACACAACGGCTATATTTTCCTAAAGCACTATTGAAAACTAGCCGTTAGAAAACTAGCCGTTAGAAACTAGCCGTT
>CATIWR010160325.1:0-62390 GCA_949677035.1 Omphalea diandra | reverse complement strand
TGACCGACTTGTCAAACACTTGCAAATTATAGGAAGATGGACCAATAGGTCCCAAATCATATGTTACATGAATCACATGAATATCCCAGGAGCAATGTTTGCCTTGCTCGGTCACGACAAAAACAAAGCTATTGCATTTGCACTTGCATCATTCATTGTTATACTTGGAATATATCTTGATGATATTTGATTATGGATTATGTCATGAGGATTTGATTATTGTTTTTATTCACTAAGTCGCGACTCACCAAATCGCAATTATTTTTCAGATACTAAAGCATAGACTTTGGATACTTTAGTACATAAAGTTTTGCATAAAGACACATGGAACATAGGTCATCGGCTGAATTCCAACTCTCTCTCATTGCGTCATGTACATACATTTGATAGGAACTAGTTATGGTCACTAGTCTTGGCATTAGTTAACACATGTGTACATTAAATACATATGGAATTATATATGTATGATGAATAAAATTTAATGTGTATGCATTTCCGAACGTGAAATGCCATGATTTGCAACTGAAGATGATAGTTACAGTTGGTGGTATCAAAGGGTTCAAGCACACGCAGGGCAAACATGGAAATCCCAGTGTGTATGAACTCGCGAGGCCGACGGGCAAATCCTAGATGTTGAGTGCTCTGATAGGTACCAGCTATAGCCACATTATGACGTTACAGTTAGTGGTATCAAAGCAAATATGAATACGGTCATTACAATCAATCTTTCACATCACACATAACACATCAAAGTATTAACAATATCAATATATACACATCAAACATCAATCCATGCATACCTTGAAACCATTTCAACTTAAGGAGCTCCCATCGAGCATCTCTAACTTCCTTTTAATAAAATTCAACCTTCCTCATTAGGGGGTTTAGTGAAAATATTCACCAATTGGTTAGTTATGTCAATGAACTCTAACACTACATCACCATTTTGCACATGATCTATTAAGAAATGATGCCTAATGTCTACGTGTTTTCTCCTATAATATTGGATGGGATTCTTTGAAAGATTTATGGCACTTGTGTTGTCACATTTACTGGGAATGTGATCAATCACTTTGTCATAGTCCTTGAGTTATTGTTTCATTCATAGAACTTATGTGCAACAATAACTTATTGCCATATATTTTACTTTGACAGTGGACAAGGCAACTGAAACTTACTTCTTATTGAACCAAGATACATGACACTCACTAATAAATTGGCAAATTTTGGAAGTGCTCTTCCTATCAAGTAAACTATCAATATAATCTACATCTAAATATCTTATGATGCCAAATGATTAATTTATAGGACACTAAAGCCCTAAATGCATAATGCCATGTAAATATTTCAAATTTCTCTTAACCTCATGTAAATGAAACTCTTCAGGATAAGATTGAAACCTAGCACACATGCATAGACTATATATGATATTAGGTCTAGAAGTGATAAGATAGAGAAGAGAATCAATCATACCTTTATGCATTGCTTAATTTGTAAACCAAGGAAGAACTTGAGCTTCTCTATCATAATCATCTCAAATTTTCTAGTCGTACACATACAAAATCCTCATAAAGAGATTCATTAGTAACACTAAAGATAATATCATTAACATAATTTTGAACAACTAGTGTACCATTGTTATGTTTTTTCACAAATAAAGGAGTGCCAAGCTTACCCTTTCAAATTCAAAGAAAATGAACTAAGACTTGCAAACCAAGCTCTAGGAGCTTATTTCAATCCATATAACGCTTTAATTAGTTTGAAAACATGGTTTGAAAATTCATGTTGCTCAAAATCCAAAAGTTGTTTAATAGAAACTTCCTCCTTAATAAAACCATTTAAAAATGCAATTTTAACATCCATTTGAAAAGTTTGAAATTCAGGTGACATGCATAAGCAACAAGGATTCTAATTACCTCTAACCTTGCAATGAGGGCAAAGGTTTCATCATAGTTAATGTCTTTTTCTTTGTTGTACCCCTTTGGTCTAGCTTTGTTCCTAATGATAGAACCTTGCTCATCTAACTTATTCCTATATCCCCATTTACATCTAATAACTAGATGCTCTTTGGATCTTGGAACAAGTTCTTTTATTTCTCTCAAATTAGTTAAATTCTCTTATATAGTAATCACCCAACAATCATTATCAAGAGTCTCATCAACTGATTTTAGCTTAATTTGAGAAATAAAAGCATGATAAGTATCTAAGACATTAAGTTGATCTTTAGCAAGATAAGTATCTAAGGCATTAAGTTGATCTCCAGTACTTATATCTTTAGAGGTCTTCGTAATGATGAGTTCCTCTAGATAGTTCTTAGAATACCTCCAATCCTTCATTAGCTCTTAAATCTAGTCCTTTTTTTATTATTCTTGAGCTAGCTCAATCTCCTATGGTTGTTCTTTTTCTTCTACTTTAACTTTATTTAGGATGGAATTGATGTCAAGTCTTTCAAATTCACCTACAAGATCATCAATAAGAGAACATTTCTAAAGATTAAGTTTATTAAATTCATCAAAAACAATATTCATAAACTATTTAACTACTATGGACTTTTTATTAAACACCCTATATTTTTTTTAGTTGCTTTTAATAACTTTATTTGCAATGTAACAAGAAGTATTAATGGTCTTGGCCCAAAAATGATTTTAAGGAGAATACTCATTGAGTATAGTTATAACCATATCTACTAATGTGCTACTTTTCCTCTCTTTAACAACATTTTGTTGTGTTGTTCTAAGAGCTGAAAAATTATGAGAAATACCATGTTCTAAATAATGATTTTTAAAATTCTTTTTTCCAAATTCATGTCATGATCACTTCTAATATTACAAATGAATAGTCTTTTTTATTTTGAACTTCTTTTGCAAAACTTTTAAAAGCATCCATTCATGTTCCTAGACAAATTACAAAGCAAGAACTCCTTTAGCTCTTGCTAGAGAAGTGGATAACTAATTATCAAAGGATTCATGAAAAAAACCAGCCAGTGTAATCAATAAAACTAGTCTTCCAAAGAAGGCCTAATGTTATTGTAAAGATGAGATTTAAGAAATCCTCTTTTCTCCCAAATAAATTACAAAGCAGGAACTCCTATGGAAGTCCAATTTCCAATCACATATATCTAACCTAAGTAAACTTAGAGTAATCATTAATAAGTACATTTGCATAATGTTTTCCACCTAAGCTAGCATTCATAATTGGTCCAACCAAGTCCATATGAATGAGTTGAAGAGGATAAAAGCACTTACAACATTTTTTGCTTTAAAGAAGGATTGGTGTTGCTTCCCCATTTGACAAGCTCCACATGTCTTATACTTGATGAACTTGAGCTTTGGAAGAACATCTACTAATTCTCTTTTGGAGAGGTTTTGAAGAAGTTACATGCTTGCATGCCTAAGTCTCTTGTGCCTAAGCCAAGACTCATTGCTAATAAAAATAAGACATTTGAAAGATTGGTTAGCTAAATTGTCTAAGTCAATTACATATATATTTCTTTACCTTTCACCCTTAAAGATTACATTGTCATCTACCATGGTGGTAAAAAGGCATTATCTAAAATTAAAGGAAACTATATTACCCTATCATGTAATTGACTTACACTTAAAAAATTATGCATGAAACTATTAACAATAGGGATACCCTTCTTACCAATACAACCAATGCCAAATCCTTGGCATTATTCCTCAAGTTGACATTGCCACCTTACTTCACTTTAATTGATGTAAAAAGCTTTAGATCTCTAATCATATGCTAGTCATATGCTTTGAGCACCCACTATCCACATGCCAAGTGTTATCATCACTAGTGGATTCAAAGCATTCCAACAAAATAAAAAGGAATCATCTTATTTAGGTAACATACTTAGGTCTTTTAGGGTTAAGCTTGGAAGGATTCTCAAGTTTGAGATGAGTCTTCCTAATGCAACAAAACACATTTATATGATTAAAATTCATGTAATAGTGGCATTAGAGTTTAGACTAGTTAGTCTTCTTCTCTTGAACCACTTTGGTATGAGTAGAGGGTTTTCTCATACCATTACCATATGCATACATGTATGAGAAAGAGTAATGAGGAAAAGATGTGTGATTTTGAGCATGCCTCTTATGATACATGAATGCATGATTATCTCTTAGAGGTTAGCTTTAGATCTTTGAGGTGTCTTCCCACTACTCTTAGACATGGAAGGTCTAATTCTTGGACTACTTCTCTTATCAATAACCTCTATGCTAGAAGTTTGAGGTGTATAAGCTTTGATGAAAATAAGAGTAGAGGATGTTAAAGCTTTATTAAAACTTAAACCATGTCTCACTATAGGTGGCTTTTATGACACAATTAATGTATCCAAAGCCTACTTCCCTTTATGAAATTTAGAGGTGAAGTTCCTTAATTTAATCACTTCTAATTTTAAAGAATAATATTCTTTGCTTAAAGAATTAAAAGATTAGGTTTTTGAAGAGATATGTTCCAAAAATTTCTTGAGTTCATCATTAAACTATCTCAAGCTAAAAACATGTTCTTTTAAGCTCTTAAAACGCTCCTCTAGTTGAAAATATTTTTTCTTATCAAATTTCACTTTAGATTGATACTTATCATATCTCAAAGTTATAACCTCTAAAAGTTCATCATCCTCATCATCAAAACCATTTTCAACACAATATTAGAAAAAATAAGTTATCTCATTTGAAGATTCACCTTGAGCCATGAAGCAAAGATTAACCACTTCATTCTTTTCCTCTTATTCACTTGAGTCACCATCCCAATTGACATTGGAGCCCTTCTTCTTTTTCTTATCCCACTTGTTCTTCTTATTTAGCTTGAGACAATCGAATTTGATGTGTCCTTACTTGTCGCATTTATAGTATGTCATATCATTCTTCTTCCCTTTGTTGTAGTCAGATGAGGCTTTTCTTAGGTTTCTTCTTTCTCTTCTCTTCCTCATTAACTTTTTGGTCCTTTTCGATAGCATGGCAAGCTTTTCTTCTTCTTTGTCACTTTCATTAGAGTCACTAGTGCTTACCTCATTTTCTTTCTCCTTTTATGGTAGATTTATAAGCAAAAGCCTTCTTTTCTTCATTTTTTGTAATCTTCTTTAACTCTTCATCCTCTTTTATTTCCATTACATGAGTGAGTAGCTTACCAATAAGGACATCAGTTGGAATTTTACCAATGCCTTCATTAGCTTCTTCCATATCAACAACCCTTGCTCAAAACTTATTTATGGGGAAAGATTTAAGAATCTTAAAGTTAATGGCCTTCATAGAAATATATCTCCTAAGCTTATTCAAGAGCTTAGCAATGACAAAAAGCTTATTAGTCATATCGGTGATGCTTTTATTTGACTTCATCATGAAGAGCTCATACTCCATCACTTATATATGTATCTTTCTTTATTTTACTTGAGAGGTGCCTTTATAATAATTTTCTAAAGCTTTCCAAATCCCATAGGACTTTAGCAATGTTAAACTCTTATATATTCTTCTCTTAAAAGAGCACTAAAAATGAATGCCATTGCTTTTGTTATTGTCATTTGTATTTCTATGTGTTTCAACCCATTCTTCTTTTGGGATAGGCTCTTCAAACCCATCCACCATTTTGGTAGGTGGTCTTCATTCCTTCATCACACTATCCCACGCACCAATGAGGTCATTATATAAGTACACCTCCATTTTATACTTTCAATAAGCATAGTTGGTTCTGTCAAGCAGCATTTGAGATGAGTGTGGATCTTTTCATTAACCTGATCTTTACTTAAGCAATTAAGTCTAGTTTTTTAGACTTAACTTTGATTCCACTTGTTGGCCCTTATGCATCAAGAATGGCGATTGAATTGGTGGTAAATTTAAATCTTTAAGGTAAATGGTTAATTAAAACATAAAAAATGAGGAAATAAAGAAATCAAGACATAAAGTTCTATAATGGTTCGGATATTAACTAACCCTTCATCTACTTCCCCATTATCTAATTATATATTTCACTAGCTCACAAACTCACTAGGTGTTTTACCGACTCATATCCTAACTTAGTGTTTAGCCTCATACTCAACCTAAATACAATTATGTTTATGGATCACACATAACTTTACAACCAATAACCTAAATAGCTAAACCTTTTACAAGTGTTTAGGCTCACATCAAACCTTTATAATGCAATCAATAACTCTCAACAAATAAATTATAATAGTACTAAAGAGAAAAAAGCTTCAGAATTCAATTTATAAGAGTTTAGACATAGTGAATGATTATTCTCTTGCATTAAAAGCCATTTGTGCATATTTATAGTTTATTATCACCAAATAGTTGTTATTGACAGACAATCACCAATTCTCCAAAAGTTTGGTAGAAAATCCTGCATTTAATGCTTGTGAAATGAATTTCATAGTTGAGATGCCTTAATCGCAATCATGATTCACTTTTAGTGTTGAAATTTCCCATTTTACAATAGCGATCTTCATAATATGTCTCACGGCTAGTAATATATGGCGTTTGATCATTTGTTCCTTAAATTAGTCATTGCAATGCTCTTTTTTGGTTCATTAATTGTTATCTCTCTTATCTTGATCTCCATATAAGATTACGCTATAATAAGAGAAGTGATTCTCATCCCATATTAGCCTACCATTTTTTGTTCAAAGTTGATCCTTAGTCATGATTATGCCCTGAGCATCACAATCGTAGTATTCAAAATGCCAAATGGCTCCTTAGATATATGGCATGCTTTAAATGGCTTCTCAAGTCTCCGTTGGAACTCTTTTTTTGAGTTTTAAAGGTCAAGATTGTGAGCCTCTTTTCTCTATTACGATTGTAGTTTGCATTAAAGAACTTGGGCTCAATTCTAACGACATACTCATCTACCATTTTTTTTTCTAACTTCAAAGTTGATAACAGGTGCAACTATGATGTAATGGTTGCAACATGCCTTTCTTTATCACAATTTGCTTTTCTTAGGCATAAATTATAAGTTAGTTTTTGAGACTTAGAGAATTTATTTCCTTTTTACTTTCTAACTTATTCTAACTTTATTTCTAATAAAATCAACACTTGATATAGGCATTAGTAACCTTCAATATACCTTAGTAAGATAAAAAAAAATGTGGAAACAAGTTCAAAATCCTAAGTTCTAGAATATTTAGTGATCTTATATCCAGAAAAACAGGGGAGAAGGGAATTAGGTGTGATCTATGCTATGTAGCAAAGATGCACTCCTCTTTCTCTATAAATACCCCCACCACTTGGAAGATAAGGGAAAGGCTAGAACATCCTAAAGAAATGTTGCCAAAGTGAAAAGCCAAACCCCTAAACACCTTCATTTGCAAAAAACTAGAAAGTTATCCTTTATCATTAAAGATTTAAGGTAAATGATAAAGTTTTACCTTTCTTAACATTGAAACCTTTATATTTTAAAGAAGAAATCTATCATTTTTAGCTCCTTTGAGGAATAAAAGCTAACATATAGTCCTTCTTCTTCTTCTTTTGATTCTTCTTATTCGTCTTCTTTTTCTTCTTCTTTTCATATTCTATCAGTAGTAGGCCCAATGGTCTATATAGATACTTTATTGTCTATAGAAACCTTTCTATGTATCTATATACCACCAGTTGGTCTGTACTAACCACAAATATTATTCTATGGCATTATTTATAATAAGCTCTCTTCTTTGTTTTCTTATATTTTTAACTATTTTCTTTGGACTTTAAGCTCAAATTAGGGAGAATAAGGTAGGTTGCAATAATCAAAGATCTTTATCCACCATAATTAGCCATATTTTTAGATAAAATATAATTTAATGGGTGTTTAGTACACTTCATAAATGACATGTTCACTCTTCTTTTTTCTTTTTTTTTTTTTACCTTTTTTGAAAACATGTTTAGAAAAAAGATGATAGGGAGAGACTCCATAGCTAATGACCCTTAGATTCCATTTAATTTTTTGCTCAATTGATGTGTCTCTTTTGAATCTTTTATTACATTCATTGACACAAGCTTTAAAAAGGATTAGTTAGTCTCTTATATGGCTAAACTAGTCTTTTCTTCATCTTTATGGTAAGAGTTGTAAAGGTACTTAGCGTGAGGATGGACATCAAAGATCCCTATTTGTGTCATTCTATGTCCTGCCTATTTGAATTATTTCATTATTTTTTAACACTACACACACTAACTCATGTAAGAATGCATCCTAGCCCCTCTCATGGTTATTATTGCCTCCCCTTTTTCTCTTGGCACAATGATCATGTTTAGGGGCAACTTGGGAGAGGTTTTAAGACACCTAATACCCTAAGATTATGTCCCACATCCTACCAAATATGAATTTATACTTTGATTATCTTACTTCTCATTACACACACACATTCACTTTATTATTCATATTATAATATGAATGCATAGTATATCTTTTTGTTTATCATTTGAGTATGATTTGGTGATGAGGACAATAGGTTATAGACTTGAATAACTTATTTTTATGATCAATTATGATGAGGACTTTAAGGTAAGTTAATAAAGTATTGCCTAATCATGGCAAAGATGACATTATACTCTTACTTGTTTATTTATTTTAATTAGACATAAGGGTTGTCTCTTTTCACATTTTGTTTCTTCATTCTAAGGACTAATTTATGGTTCATCTTGTAGGTTATAAAGGCTAATAATTATAAATTACATGTCTATTGATGAGATTGCATGAACACTTCCTTTATGTATCCCCATCCTTATGGTGAACAATTGTATTGTTTTGCTTGATGTGGTAAAATGGACATGTGTTAGATGTATGGTTAGGGTCATTCTAAAATAGAATAAATAATTGATGAGAACAAAAATTGTAAATATGAATTAAAAATTCTCAAAAGTTGAATCTCAAAGTCTGAATGGTTTGGGTGCCTAAACTCTTTTCTAAGTCGTACCTAATTTCTGAACTCAATCTTTGATAGGGTGAAGACAAATTGGGCAATCTAGTTGACCTATTTGGACCATAATCCTTCCTTACCTAAAACTTTTATCTCAGCCAATGTCGAGTGACAACTCCAATCAAACATTTGGGGATTATCAAAGTATTATGCCTCTAACCCCCTATTGGCAACTTAATTTCATAAGTGCTTTTATATATCGAAAGGCCTACTTTCAAATTTCTCGTTGATCCTTTCATGTGTCATTAATCCCACATCTTCTCAACCTTCCGATGATCGACAAAAAGCTAAGAGTTGTAAGCAAGATTTTCACTCGTTCAAGTGCAACATGAAACAATCGAAGCGCTCATAATAATAAAATATCATTTTACCTTTTCTCTATTAATATAAATAGCTTTATCTTATTTAAATAATTTGTTTAAAAATAACTATATAATAATTTAAGAAATACCTTTCAATTTTTCTAAAAATGTATACTTATTGATCATCTTTAAGTAAATTACTTTTTCTATGTTGAGTAAGTTGACTAGTTAAAAAAATTACAAATTACTTTTAATTTTACACTTCTTATGACTAAGGTTATGTTTCATCAGGGTTAATGAAAGTTAACAGTTAAAGGGTTAATTGTTAACCTTCATTTACTTTGTTTAATACACATTTTATTTAGTAGGTTAACTATTAACCCTCTTTTGATAAATTTTTTTTAACCTAATCCCCTTAGATTAAAAGAGTGAATGAATGATGAAAAATAAAAAAAAATTATTAATTGTATTAGATTAGCATTAATATAAGTAATATAAAGCTAAAAGTTATAAGAAATAAATAAAAATTATTAATATAATAATATAAAATATTATTCATATAATTATTAATACTATTAAAATAATTACTAATCTAAATATTATTAAAATAGTAAAAATTAATATTATAAAATTTTATTAATATAGTAATCATTACTAATACATCAAAATTATTAATGTAATAATATAACTATTATAAAGTTACATTAATGTACTAATAATAAATATTACTAATATTGTAATTATTTACAATATATAAATATTATAATAATATATATTAATAATATCAAAATAATATTATAAAATTAATTGTAATTATCATATTATTATTATTATTCAAATAATATTAATTAAATATAAAATATAATAATTATAATATCAATTTTATACTTTCAATATAGCATAAAAGATAATTAAATATTATTTTTATAATATTTTATCCTCTTTTTTATTCTTAATCGTTACATTTTGTTACTTTGTAATCTCATTCCTTTTTTAACTCTAGCAAACCTATTTCTCATTCCTTTTTTAACCCTAGCAAACCTATTTTGAAGTCTATAGATTAGGAGAATTAAAAATTTTATGAACTTTAAAAATTAGAAAATATTCAATAATAATTTTTAAAAATTTTTTAAAAATAAAAAAATATTTAATAAAAAATTTTAAATACTTTTAAAAAGTCTATAAAAATCTGTATTTAATTACAATTTTAATAAAATCTATAAAAATTTATTGATATTCATAAATTTTATAAACTTTGAATATTTTTAAGTTAAAATATTTAAAAAATTCTGTTTAACAAACTGTTATAGATTTTCAAAATAAATTTATAAAAATCATTAAAAAAACTATAAAGTCTATTCAAGCATTAACTGAATACATGTTATATTGTTTAGCTAATTAACTTTGTCTTAAATTGAATTGAATGGCTCCATTTTCACTCATTTTTCTAAATTTCAATCGATTTTTAGCAGTGGATTTAAATCACTTCCAATTTTACTGACATCGGTCCTGTTAGGTTCTGAAAACGTTGTATATAACTTAAAAGCCAAATTAAGAGCCGTCTGAATTCTTCCTTCTTGCATCGTTTATGGATTCATTGATTTGAATCTAAAAAGATAAAAAGAAAAATAAATGGTCATCAAAAATCTTCTTCGATCCACTCTCATAACTCAGGTATCTCCAATTCTTGAATGCCCATTTTCTTATCCTTGCATGTTATTTGAAAACTAAGTTCCTGGTTTTCTGGATCATATATTGCCTTGAGTTCTTGATTGCTTTCATTTATCATCTAAGGTTGTTGTTATATTTGAAAATAACTTCATTTTTTCGGGGGTTAAATTTCCTCTCATAATGTTCTTGTTGTAACTTGCCGGTTAGCATATGTCGTCAAAGAAGTGAAAATGAATTACCCTGTTTTAACTGACCCTGATAGTTATTGTTTGTTGTTTTTTTCTTCCCCTCGTGTCTTTGTTGGTACCATTGGCCAGAATTATTAGTGTTGTGTTCTTTTCAATCTAATGTTCAATGTTCAGGTTGGCAGTTTTTTATTTAATTTCTGTAATTTTCTATCTTCAGTTTTTTGAGTCTGTTTGGTTAGTGAGAATTGCTGGAGAATCACAAACAAAGCACTATCACCTTTCAGTTTATTCTTTTATTAAGATATTGTTAATCAGCACATTCTTCATTCTAAAAATCTTTTTCATTGTTTCAATTATCTATTCAGTAATATGCTCGTGTTTTGGAGCAATTTTAATCAAGCTTGTATCCTTGACGTCATTTTTTGTTTTGCTGGCTATATGAGACAAATGAATGCTGAGAATGTAGTGATAAAGATTTTGAATGCGCTGTTTCATTGCCAATTGTCACGGTGAATTTCAGAAATATAAGGAAATCTAAAATCACGAAGATCCGTTTGTTTTCATATCTGCCCTTCCTTACCTATGGAAAGAGTACACATCACCCACGGTTGGATGAAGTGGGTGGGGACAGAAACTCAGTCCTTCCTCAGTGTTTACACTGCTTTTTTTTTTACAATAACTTTTGGATCTGCAATTTTTTTGGTTGATGGGAGTTAGAAAGTGATCGTTTATCAGGACAATTTGAATGACTGTATTTAATGTCAAAGGATTGCATTTTTCCATAATGTTCAAGTTTCTTTTTTTCCTTAATTCATGTGAAGACAGTGAAAATCATATACTCTTGCAGAAATATATTTTAGACAGATTTGGATACGTTTTAAAAGGAGCACATATTGGTTATTGTAAATAAAATCACTTTCTCATCAGAGAAAAAAAAAAAAACAAAAGCAAAAATTTTGCTATAGTGTTTGAAGCTTAGAAGACATGATAATTCATATGTTACAATTACCTAGAGAAAGTAACGAATTTGATTTTTAAAAATGCATGAGTTTTAATGGGTCCATTTAAGATAATAGAAACAAAAACCGCGGTGAAGAGGTGCAAGTTTGATTTTAGACGTGGGGTGATTCAAATGCCTATTATTATTAGCTGCGGTTATGTCTCCTTGTTACCTATTGACAATTTATCATGAATGATATTAATATGCATTTGAGTTGAGTAACTTTGCATGTTGTTCAAACAAACTTTGAATCTTTTGTTTATCGGAGTAACTTTAGTGCTCAGTGCTTGTTCAGTAACACCTTTTTGTGCATTCTTTTCTTTGTTTTTTAGCGTGGTTCATGTGCCAAATATGTTACGTCTTCTATAAGTTCAAAAGCATATTCTTCAAGATCCATTTTTAGCCAGATTGTATGGTCCAGAAACACCTTTGCAAAAGGAAAATTCAACCACTGATTCAAGGGATGGTGGAGGGTAAAGCATCTCTATCTATCTTTCTCTATATCCATTAATTGTTCTTATCCATGCATTTGTATGAGTTAAAAATGCCTTGATGTGCCAATAAATATCTATTATTGTTTACTTTATGTGTTTGGAAAAGGAATTCAATGTAGGGCTTGTGCAGTAGCTAATAAATCTTGATTATTGCAGTTATAAGGGACATGATATGTTAGCACCTTTCACCGCTGGATGGCAAAGTACCGATTTGCATCCTCTAGTCATAGAGAAGTCTGAGGTCTACTCTCTGGACAATATCTCCTTTCGATTGTCTAATATTTTTTAATTTTGGTTGCCAGATGCATTCTTCTTAGTTATATAATTAACTGAAAATTGATCGATAATCTAGGGTAGCTATTTTTATGACATTAATGGGAGGAAGTATCTTGATTCTCTTGCCGGCCTTTGGTGCACTGCCTTGGGTAATGATAATACTATCTAACTTTTCTTATTTCTTCCTCATGTAATTCTTTTATTATCATTTCTTGTTTTCTTGAATTTGTTATGTTTGCTAAGCTTGTAAGTTGCTTTTCATTTATTGCATTGCAATTGATGTTTTGGACATTCTTTGCTGAAAATCTGTTCTGTACAGCAATTACTGTAGGTCATTATAAAATTAAATAATATATCATGAAATTGCATGTATACTTTTTCTACTTGATTTGATTTCTATTATAAGAGCTTTAGTGAACTACTACTAGCACCTAGTATTGGACTTTGGGCCATGTGGTTAGGTCCTGCATCATCCTGAGTTGTTAATGGTCCACACAGGCCATCATAGTTGACGGGCTGGGCTGTGACAGTCTGCTTATAAAAGGACAAAATTGACATAACGTCTTTGAGGAGTTATGACTAAAGCTTTGGCCTATTGACAAAAAATAAAAAGTCTAAATCTTTTTGTTCTTTTATGATATCACTCAAATATCAAGAAATAACAACTATCACCTAAAATTGACCAAAATTGTGTCATGATTGTCAAAATTAGGACTGAGCATAATTCTCATGGAAACGGAGCAAAAGAATTGAAAGTACTAGTTTTGAACCAAAAATAACTACATTTTTTTCGAAGACCAAACAAATTTTGTATATACAATATAAATTTGGTCCTTCACTCATAATTGTACCAAGAATTGAATCGAAACCGACTTATACCAAACATATATATATACAATATAAATTCGATCATTCACTAATAATTGTACTAAGAATTGGATCGAAACCGACTTATACCAAACATATATATATATATATATGTTTCAATAGTTACTGCAATTTTTACCCATCCATTATTACTTCACTTTTAGCCTTTAGATTAAAAATCAAACGGTTTTAATTGTTCTGACTTATAATTAATGTTTACACTAAAACTATAAGTATTTATTATTCAGTTATAAAAATAGTAACCATCTATGAAGACGTAACCATTGAAAACTCTCATATATATATATATATAGTCACTTTTATAGATGCTATATAATTTTTATACATATAAATATGTTATATTCAATTTAAAATATAGACATTAAATATTTTACACAAATTATTTATGTAAATGATATATACTATGTAGCTATATTGTGTATAATATTGATATTTAATTTTAATATTGATATTAATTAATAAGTAAAATGATTATAATCACATTTTAAATTCTTAAAAATTATTACTTTCAACATATATAGTATACATGGATATTATACATGAATATTAGTTTTTAATATTTATACTTATATAGTTGATATATATATATACCTTAATTTGATATGTTGTATCAATTTGGTCATCATAGGATAGAATTGATCATTTTAAAATTTTCCAAAGACTTTTGAATTTATTTGAATATGGAGATTTTTTTTTTTTTTTTTTTTTGCTTTGAAACTAAAGATCAAAGTGAATCGAACTGAATCAGTTAAAAATGAAGAACTGAGCTAAATTGGACCAATTTTTTCAACCCAATTCAATTTAGTTCTTTATCTTTTCAATTCTGATTTCAATCTATGATATTTGAAGGACTGGAGGTTCAGTCCAAGATTGGTCCTTTTCAAAGAATCGACTTAGAACCGGTCTTGCTTACCCCTCGAAATTAAGATCTCAAGTGAGCCTTACATCATGACATGCACGTCACATATGAAAAAAATAATAATAATAATTTCTTCACTAGTGGGTTTCATTGCTTGATCTTCTACTTCATCTCCTTCACCACCACCTTCTCCTCTCAACTTTACATAATGCTACCTTTCTTCCCTCTATGAAATTAACAACCACTACCACCACCACCTTCTCCTCTCCACTACAACATCATTCTTTTGGGAGAAGAAATCTTACTTAAAACATGTAGGAGTAGAAAAATAGAGCCATTAAGCATGTCTATAAATTGTTGTAAAAAAATATTGAATAAAAATAGTAAGGCACAAGAATCCATTATGCAATAAATTGTTCTAGGACAAGAAATCATCATGCACTTATGGACATTAAGCTTGTGTATGAATTGACTAAGGAAAACTTATTGTAATTTTTTGCCCAAAAGTTGCTATTGACAACCGAAATGCAAAACATGCCATAAGCCTTCAGTTATCTAGATTTCGTTACTTAATTAGCAATGGAAGAACTCCAAACGCAAGCTTTCTACAATCCCAAATGATGAAGTTATGATAAATGGTTTTGTTTTGGTTCAATTGGTTTGTTGCTCAACAAATGCTATAATTGTTGAAATAATAAAATCAATCGTGAATGGGATAAAAACAAAACATAGACTTTCGAATGTATGTTGGGCAAAGACAAGGAGATCTCCTTCAGTTAGATTGAAAGATTCTAGCTGTGAAGATTGTGGAGAAGGTGGTGGTGGTGGTTGATTCCCTAGAAGGAAGAAAAGTGATATCGGTAAAGTAGAATGAAGATGGTGGTGAAGGAGATGAAGTGGTGGGACCCACGCGTGAAGAAATTTTTTTTTTCTTTTATTGCACCCATGTCATCATGTGAGACTTGGTTGAAATATAAATTTTGACCATTGGTGATATGGACACAAGTTTGATCAATTTTGAGTGATATATGTTATTTAATGAGATTTGAGAGATATGGCGAAAAAACGAAAAGATTTGGTTTTTTTTTTTTTTTTAATCAACAGGCTAAAAGCTTTTCCTTTGTACATTGTTTTTGGAAAACAATTTTCAAAACCTTTCCCATGTCAAATAGTAAGCTCATACCATCTAATTCAATGACACTTTTTAAACTGCCTTTTTGTTTTTGTTTTAAAAATATGTCATGAACTTCATCTTTGCTACATGGATTAAATATATTTCAGAAATTTCGTTTATGAACAAAATAAAATTATAAATATTTTGATTTTAAATTGCTAATAACACTAAGTGGATGCAAAAGGGTCAGTACTAGTTTTCGCAAAACTTTTTCTTTTGATTTTAAAATGATTGGGAAGAAAACAATGTGAGAGATAAATAAATATCACTTCTTTTGAAAATAACCATTAGTTTGTAAACATTAAAAAGAAAGCAGAAAATATAAAACTTTCTCAGTACGATGTGTTATGAGATAAAAGAATAAAAAAATGCATTCATATATACTAAAGAACATTTAAGTATTTGTAAATGAAAATCCTATAGAATTGTAAGTAGATAAGTAATTATTAAATTAAATAAGTAAATTTCTTACTTTTTTTATGCCACATGGTTGAACAATTAAAAAAAAAAACTTCATAAATCATTTGCTAAACTTGCTAAAAGTACTTTTTCCTAGTTTTTCTATTTTGTAAAAAAAAAAAAGCACAATTAATGGTTTCTTTAGATAATAAAAGTGATTTAAAAATAAAAAAGAAGTAATAGTTCCTTAAGGCACTTCATCGTGCAATATGTTGTAATATCATGGTTAAACATGTATAACCATGCGGATTTGTTTTGTTGCAATTCAGGCAGTTCATTTAGCCTTACTTTGCAGACTGATTAAATGTTGCGAGTCAGTTGCATGTCAAGTTTTAGGATGTGGGCATGTTACAATTCTAGAGCTTGAAGAGCAGTCCTATGCGTGCCTAGGTCCCATTATGTATTTGTACATAGGAAAATTGGAAGCAAAAGCAATTGCTAATATAATGTTGGCCATCTGCAGGGGGGAATGAACCACAGCTCGTGGCTGCTGCAATTGCACAATTGAATAAGTTGCCATTTTACCACTCATTTTGGAATCGTACTACAAAACCTTCTCTGGTACTCATATTATTATTTCATTTTGAAGTTGGAATAATTATTGGTAATTTTTATTATCTTATGTGCTGTTGCTTCATAAAATTTTGTGTTTTCAAATGAATTAATTTTTCATTATCTACAACACCTTGTGTCATTCTCTCTCTTTGTAATAGAAACCTCTGCTGCGCCAGTTATTTCAAAATATTTTATAGTATTTCTTCTGAAAATGCTTTCTGATGTTGTTAAATAATCTGCCAGGATCTTGCAAAGGAACTTCTAGAAACTTTTACTGCAGCAAAAATGGCAAAAGCCTTCTTTACAAACAGTGGATCAGAAGCCAATGACACTCAGGTTTAATTATTATTTATGAACACTTCTATTACAGTTGTGATCATCATTGTTGTTGTTGTTAGAACCAGGAATACCACTACCAGTACCAGTACCATTACCGCCATCAAAGAGCAAAACAAGCATAATGTCAAATGAGGATCATACTTTAAAATTGCTATATCCTGATGTGCATTATGGTGACAATATTATTGTACTTCTATATTTTTACTTGCCCGAAAGAAGGGTTGCATTTTGTTTCTTTTTTTTTTAAAAAAAAATTTATTTTAAACACTTAATTTGTAGGTGAAGCTTGTTTGGTACTATAAGGTACTATAACAATGCTCTTGGACGGCCAGATAAGAAGAAATTTATAGCTCGTGCAAAGTCGTATGTTGCACTACAAAATCATGATCTTTTACTTTCCCCTTGGTGACATTATGTCCAATTACTAATCGTGATCCTTTCATTTTTGCAGGTACCGTGGTTCAACTTTGATATCAGACAGTCTTTCTGGGTGAGAGTTTATGAACACTTTTAAACTAAAATCTTGGTTCTTAAGTTATGAAATTCCCATTATATTTAACTCTATAATCTGAATCACAGCCTTCCAGCATTGCATCAAAAATTTGATCGTCCCGCTCCATTTGTATTGCACACAGACTGCCCTCATTACTGGCGTTATCATTTACCAGGTTGTTATGTTTTCTTAATCCTGAGATGCTTTCTAAAATTAGAAACTTTTATTGACAATCATGCTGATTCATGTTTCAGGTGAGACAGGAAGAATTCTCAACCAGATTAGCTAATAATCTAGAGAATCTCATTCTAAAGGAGGGACCACAGACGGTATTTTCATTCAATATCACCCTTCTTGTACAGACTCATTTCAGAACTAGGAGAGTTGGTTTGTGTTGCTTACCTATTATAGATGTCCATTTCAGATTGCTGCATTTACTGCTGAGCCCGTCATGGGGCCAGGAGGTGTACTACCTCCCCCTGCAACTTATTTTGAAAAGGTGAGATGTGGCTTAATCATGATATGCTCAAGATAGAATATTCAAGATAGAAATGCTTGCTTCGATGCTTATATCATGAAAAATCGCTTTATTTCTGATGGTCTTTCATAATGTTGCTGGAAAACTCGTTTGGGTATAATATGACATTTTCTAGACAAGAAAATGCCCAGTTTGATGCTTATATAATGAAAATTGCACTTTCAGTATTTGTGGAAATACTTGTATCTGTGATTTGAGTTCTTCACTAGTTTTTGCTGTCAGTAGCATACTCATTCACCTACATGTGCTTTATAATTACTATTTTTTTTTTTATTATTTGTTACAGGTGCTAGCTGTTGTAAAAAAGTATGACATTCTTTTTATTGCGGATGAGGTCCTTAATTTTACTATTCATATTCCCAATCCTTAATTTTACTATTCCTATTTCCAATGTGTTGTGTCTATTGCTTCAATACTGGTAACTTGAACTTGCTTTCTTAATTTCTATTTATTGTAGGTGATTTGTGCTTTTGGAAGGCTTGGAACAATGTTTGGATGTGACAAATACAATATTAAACCAGACCTTGTATCTTTAGCAAAGGTAAGGTTGGAAACCTTTGTTCACATCTTGTTCATGTCCTTAGTATTTCATTTCTTTGCATTGTTCTCACTTCTGGTTCCTAGGCACTTTCTTCTGCACATATGCCAATTGGGCCTGTTATGGTGAGCCCAGAAATTTCAGATGTCATATATTCTCGAAGCAGCAAACTTGGTATGTTGATGATACTCATCAAATACTGTCCGATAATCAGTCCAATAGAATGCTTGACATAATATTTTCTGTGTCAGGTTCTTTTTCTCATGGATTCACTTATTCTGGACACCCTGTATCATGTGCGGTTGCTATTCAAGCACTCAAGATATACAAGTATATCCTCTTTTCTTTTGCTCTGCGAAATTTGAATGCGAACTCAAATATGTCGATTCCAAGCACTATACACGTAAACTGAACATACATATTTGATGAAATTGCATTTGCAATGTGCAACAGTTTGGTAGGTCCTTTAAATTCCCAAGAAAGCCAACAATGATGATTGCACTAATTATTGTACACTTTCCCAGTATCCTTTCTTCCCATAAACAATGTTAACTGCATATTGTACATTTCCCAGTATTCTTTCTTCCCATAAACAATGATAATATCGCACATGATCAGCTTGTCGATTTGTGAATAAATTACCATCAACAAGCTCATTTAGTGGTTAATCATTCATGATAGAAGACTTTTATATTCATAGTCAGGGTAATAATCAACTTCACGTTTCTTTTGTAAAATGTGGTGGTGCCTCAATTATGTTCTTTTCAGGGAGAGAAACGTTGCAGAGCAAGTAAATAGAAATGGCCCGAGGTTTCAAGATGGTTTAAAAGCCTTCTCTGACAGTCCTGTCATAAGGGAGGTACACTCTCTTCCTGAAACATTTATGACACGTTTGACATTGCTATTGTTAATAGCAACTTTTAGACAAAAAAAAAAAAAGAAGAAGAAATCATCTGTATTAATTGATAATATTTTTTCCAATATGATTTTTGTGAACTAAAACTTGATTTTCAAGGAAGCTAATATTTGAAGCTTTTTAAATTAGGTTGACAAGGTAATTGAAGTACTTTGATGAATAGCTAAAAATATCTCTAAAGCTTGAAAATGTTATGTTGTGGCTGACAACTATAACTTTTTGCAATAGCAATGCCAAATATGCTCTTACATGAACTTGCTACATGGAAGCATACAAGTGACAGATATTTACGTTGTAATATTTTCCTGATTTTGCAGATACGAGGAACTGGGTTGATACTTGGTACAGAGTTTACCAACAATAAGTCACCTAATGATTCGTTTCCTTCTGAATGGGGCAAGTTTCATCTTCTTTTGCTTTTCTCCATTAGCATGAATTTTATGTTTAAGAAATGTTGTGTTTCTGCTCTTAACAATTATTTTAGATTCTATAATTAAATAGATGGGATATATATATATATATATATATATATATATATATATAGTATGAGTCCTATTCTAGGAAGGAAATTCTATACAAGGAAGGACAACTAATTAGGCTCCTAGTTACCTCTCCTATAATCAAGCTATATATCTATAAAAACTTCCTTCTTTATAATATACAAGTTGTAACACTTCCTTCAAGCTGGAGCATAGATGTTAATCATGCCCAGCCTGTTATAAAGATAGTCAACCGAGCTCTGTTTAGAGCTTTCATGAAAATATCTTCCGATTGTTCTCTAATCTTCAAATATCCTGCGGACCAAGCCTTGCTGTTTTTCCTCATGAACAAAATAGCAATCAACTTCAATGTGTTTAGCTAGTTCATGGACTATAGGTTTGGAAGTAATATGAAGAACAGTTTGATTATCACACCACAGTTTGGATGGAATTGAAATCTTAGAAGCCTAATCCAGTCAAAAGCTGATATATGCACATTATTTCACACAAAAATTGTGTCGTCACTTTGTATTCTGATTCCACATTCGAATGTGAGACTACATTTTACTTCTTACTCTTCCATGATACTAAATTTTCTCGAATAAAGACACGATGTCCTAAAGTAGATCTTTAATTTTCCTTGCATCCTACTCAATCAGCATCTGAAAAACACTCAATCTTAGTATGACCATGATTTTTATACAAGATTCCACATCTGGTTGTCCCTTTCAAATAGCACAGAATTTGTTTTACCGCTGCCTAATAGTCAACTATTGGAGAAGACATGTATTGATTCACACCACTAACTAAATATGCAATGTTTGGCTGAGTCATTGTAAGATAATTCAACTTTCTAGCCAAACTTCTGTATCTCTCAGGATCTTCAAACAATTCACCATCTGTTGTGAGTTGCAAAGTAGGTATCATTGAAGTACTACATGGTTTGGCCCTCAGTTGTCTCATCTCAAATAACAAGTCAAACACATACTGTTGTTGAGATAAGAGGATCCCTCTCTTATTTCTTACTACCTCGACACCTAAGAAGTACTTTAATATTTCTAAATCCCTGTATGAAACTGGCTGTGAAGAAAGGATTTTAGAGATGAAATACCTGAAGCATCACTCCCAGTAATGACAATATCATCCACATATACAACTAGCAGAATAATGCCACCCTCAAATTGTTTATAGAAGACAACGATCAGATTCGTTTCTCTTCTTTTCAAAACTCTCAACTGCTTGACTAAATTTGCTAACCAAGCACATGGGCTCTGTCTCAAACCATACAGAGGCTTGCGAAGACGACAAACTTTCCGATACTTCCCCTGAGCAACGAAACTAAGAGGTTGCTCCATATAAGCCACCTCCTGAAGATCTCTATAAAGGAAGGCATTCTTTATGTCTAGCTGATGCAAAGCTAATGATGAGCGGTTGCCAAAGAAATGAATTACTTGCCAGATCTTAACTTAGCAACAGGAGAAAAATGTTACAATAATTTGTTGGAAAAGGATGATGAGGAATATGGAATCCGAGTCAAAATCTTTCATAATTTTTTGGTTATTTATTTTGTTATTTAGGCTGTGTTGTTTTCCTGTTTAGGTTGTGATTTAGTTTCCTTTTTTATTTAGGCTAGATTGGTGGGTTAGTTTCCTATAATAGCTCCTAGATTGATTCCCAGAAGTTGTACGTAGCTGTACAGATCTTCTTGATGAATATAGATTAGAAATCTGCAAGCATTTATATCTGTTTTCAAGGTATCAGAGCAGGGTACAATGTCTGGAACAAGCAATTCTTCATCAACAATGGACTCGACGGCAGATTCAACCTTGTATGCATCGAGATCTCTTGGAAGCTCCTTCTCCAGCTCTTACATAAGCCATTCTCTGCAGATTACTCAACACAAATTAAATAGGTCCAATTTCCATGAATAGTTTCAATTGTGTTTGTTAGTGATTTGTGGAAAAGGAAAAGTGGGTTACCAAACTGGTGAATCCCTCCTCCAGCAAGTAATGATGCGAGTTACAAGACATGGGAAGTTGAAAATTCTATTGTCATGGCGTGGTTAATCAATTCCATGGAGCCATGAATAGGATGCACGTATCTGTTTTACAAGAATTCTCACAAAATATGGAAACCTATTTAGGAGATGTATTTAGATCTTGAAAACATGTCTCAGTGCTTGGAAATCCATTCCCTCCTGCAAAGCATAAGGCAGGAATCAACGATATTGATAGAGTACTACAATGGGCTGATTGATCTATCGCAATAAATGGATTTGTTTGATTTAATTCCATGGATATGTACTGATGACACAGTATTGTATAATCAAGTCCTTGAGAAAGATCAAGTATTTGATTTTCTTCAAGGACTTAAAAAAGACCTAGATAAAGTACGAGGTCATATTCTTGGAATCAAACCCCTTCACTTCATGAGGTGTTTTCTGAGGTTTGATGAGAAGAAAGCAGGAAAGTCTTGTGAACTTATCCTCACATGGAATCCTGGAGGAACAATCTCAACAATCTGCACTTGCATCTACTCAGTTCCAACCTCAAAAGCCAAAAGAAAACCACCAAGGAGACTTGCTAGGACATTCATGGAAAACCTCTAGATTGGAAGCCATGAAATTAGAGGAAAGGAAACAGTTCAACCCATGTAGCAGAATCTGCTGAGACAAAGAAGCCTAAAGCAACAACTTTTATACTGGAACAAATGGAGATTTTAAGGTCCCTTCTTCACCAACAACCGAATTCTAAGGCGTCAGGTTCTATATCGAAAATTGCACAACGAGGTAACATCTCATCATCTCTATTATCAAGGAAAGATGATCTAAATAACTAGATTGACACTTATTTGAATTATAAAAAAATGTGACGGTGAGATAAAAAGTCTCAGTGGAAAATGGGAAAACAATAATTGTGGCTGGAATTGGAGATATGTTTCTACTAAGGACTTCATTTGAAATCTGTTCTTCATGTTCCGAGTTTAAGATATAATCTATATGGATCAAAATTGTCGAGTAACCTTTCTTCATTATCATTGTATTTTTGAAGATCTATCTTCGGGGAAGATGATTGGCAATGTTGAAGAATGAAATGGTATCTACTGTCTCACGGATTCTTCTCCAAGGCCTAACCCACATATATCTGTTTTTGTGTCTAGTTCATTAAATTCAGATGTAATTCTTTGGCACAAACATTTGGGACATCCTAGTTTTCAATATTTGAAGCATTTGTATCCGCACTTATTAATAAAGATCCTTCTTATTTCCATTGTGAGACATGTATTCTTGCAAAACAGTGCAGAAAAAATCTTCCTATTCAAAATTACAAACCTTCCAAACCATTCCATCTTCATAGCAAAATTTGGGGAGCATCATGGGTTGTGGATTTAACAGGCAATCGATGGTTCATTACCTTCGGAGATGACCATACTCGTGCATGTTGGGTCTATCTCTTGAAGAACAAATCTGATGTTGGGTACGTGTTTCAACAGTTTCATAAGATGATACAGAATGTGCTTCAATGCAACATTCACATACTCCGCATATGTAATGGAGAAGAGTACTTTGCACATATTCTTGGAGATTGCCTCATTCAAAATGGCATATTTCATCAAAGCTCATGTACGTCTACACCATAGAATGGGGTTGCGGAACAAAAAAATTGTCATTTGTTGGAGGTAGCTCGATTACGCATGTTTGCTAGTGCTATTCAACTATTTTTTGGGTGAATCTGTATTAACCTGTTACCTATTTAATCAATAGACTTCCGCCAAAACCCCTCTAATTCTGTACACCAATCAGTTGTCTCCTAAAAGAATTCCCTCATGTCTGTTTACTCAACTCTCTCCCACCAAAAATGTTCGGGTGCTCTGTGTTTGTTCATAATATCAGTCCTACTCGGAGAAAACTTAAACCAACGGCCATCAAATGTATCTTCATAGGATACTCTCCCACTCAAATGCTATAAATGTTACAATCCTATCCCAAAAAAAATTCTCCTATGATGTTAATTTCTTGGAAGGTTTCAGGGGGAGAACTTAATAGAAGAAAATCATTGGGATCCGTCAATCTTTCTTCTGGTGTCTTTGTCCCAATTTCCATCAGCATCCACTTCACCAGCCCCTGAGTCTCCACCATTACTCCTAATAGATACAACCACAGATCTTGGTCAAGGAGGAGAATCAGTCCAACAACAACAAAGTAAACTAATTGTTTACTCAAGGAGGCCTCGTGTTCCTTAGCAAAACTAATTATCGGAACCTATGATGGATTTACCACAAGCTTCACAAAGAGGTGTTGTTACAATAGATGATCTTAATGGTAATAACATATTAAGCTCCTCATAAGTCTTTGAAATCCATGAAATAGCTCGTGAGAGATTCATCTTGCTTCTCTGCATGATAAAAGGCCTTGACACCTCATCCATATGATTGATATTCCCTTTCTCGTAATACATGAAATCTAAATATTCCAGTAATTCCTTTACAAATTCATAGTGAATAATTAAGCCAACTACCTCATTATCAATGGAGTTCTTCAATTGCAATAATAGACAAGCATCTTTCCTTAATCAAGTTTGTTTTGAATCATCTTTGGGTGGATCATCAGTCATATGGTGGTCTATATCTATATTCCGTAAATAAAGTCTAACTATTTTACTCCAATCATAATAATTAGAGCCTCATGTTTCGTTATTTTTGACATCATCAGACATATCACTACATACTTCTTTTTAGCCATAACGCCAAATATGTAGAAACACAAAGAATCAAAGTTGAAAAATTAGAAAACTCGAACCTGTTTCAAAGAAGATCCTATAACCGTATGGATGCTGACCCAACTAGGCAGACGAAGGTGATGTACAGAACCAGGTGAACCAGAAATTGAAGATTAGAGAATTTTCTAGCAACCCATGTGTTCTCATGCACCGATGTGGACATGAGGCAGATTCTTTCTCTGGCGCGTGACTCTCACGCTTTGCTTCCGGCGACCGGAGTTTGTGGACTCGCCGATCAGAAGGTGGCACTCTTTCTAGGGCACGTGATGATGAAAAACAAACTCTTTAAAGAGGTGATCCAAAAATCAAACACCCTATTGCTAAACCAAGAAGAATTCCCAAAATTCACAAATTTGATTTTTCTACGGTTGAAGTCCTGCAAGGATACCATGTAATTGAATAGATGGGAGAAAAATTATGTTATATATTCATTCATTACAATAGTGTGTGCGCGCATATGCATAGGCCTATTTGTCAAAAAAATCTTAAGTTTTGTACGTTTTAGCGAATACATTTAATTCTTTTAATTTTTTATAAATTTAGTTAATTTTTAAAATTTTTTATAATTATTATCATTTTGAGATTTTGATCAAAATTAGATAATATATATTAAATTAATGGGATCTACTAAGTACATCTTTCTTATAATTTAATTTTATATAGACGACACGTTATGAGATATATCATTTAATTTTTATTAAAATCTCAAATTGGTTATAATTATCAAGATGGTTGAAACATATTTTAAACACACACAGAGTATGAGTCCTGTTCTAGGAAGGAATCAGTACCTTCTATAATCAAACTATATATTATACAAAACTTCCTTCTTTATATAGGCTGTAACATATTCTCTTTTTTTTTTTTTCCGGATTTTGCATCTTAAGAAACATCTCTATAAAATTTTATTCAATACATCTTCTATTATTTTTAGAACAAGTGGTTGACATAGAAAATGAATTTGCTCAAAAGTTCTTTTAGAATTGTTCAAAAGCTTATGCTTGAAATAAAATTCAAAAGAGAATCAAGAATCGGTCATGTTGGAAATCTGTCCATGTAAAGGAGTTGCATTTAAGCATTCATCTACTTTGTCTTTTGTTATCAATTTATTTGTGTTACACTTTTAATTAACCGCTTTATTATCCTCAATATTGGCATCTAAGGATTGGTGCATATTTTGGAGCACAATGTGAGAAGTATGGGATGTTAGTACGTGTCACGGGGGATAATATAATGAGGTCTCCACCGCTTACAATCACCCCTAAAGAGATTGACGAGGTTTGTTTTTGGCCATTTAGTATTTTATTTGCATTGTCATAATATCACAAATTATATGTTTTTATGTTCTCTAAGCTAGTGTTGGACAGATTAGAAGGTCTTTGGTAAATATAAAAAGTAAACGCTAAAACTTTAAGAACTGAATAATTTTAGTATTAAAAATATTTAAAGTTGAATTATTATTAAATTTATTACATAGAAAACCTAAGACAAAAGGGTTATCGATTAATTAATTGATCAGTAATTTGGGTGGTGGAGGTGTTGTAATGGTACTGATGATGGTGGTGGTGGCGGTGGTTGTAGGGGTGGGCATTTGGTTTGGTTGAACAAAAATTAAACCGAACCAATTGGTATTGTTTTGGTTTTTAAAAAATTTAATTAATTCAGTTTAATTCAATGTTGAGTATATAAAAACTGAAAACAAATTCCAAACCGAATATATATTTTTTGAATCAATAAAATAGAATTTATTTGGATAAATAATATAAATATGATTTTATCCTTGAATATACTTAAAATATAGTCTACGTCTATGTATAATTAATATATGATATATATTGTGGCTATAAATAATTAAAATAATATCATTTATATTAAGAAAAGATTTAAAAATTGATTTTGAAAAATTTTGGTTAAAATCAAACAGTATGTACATGATGGGGTCCAGTAGATTTTTTTTTTATTTTTTGACTTATCAATAATTGACTTTTTGAAATTATGTGCTGAAATTAAAAAGAAAACATTATTAAACATACCTACAAGAAATGAGAAGTTATAAATGTTATCAAAAAAAATTACAGATTTGATTGTTGCAAATTTTCATTTTAAGTGTTGAATATGGATTGTCAAATGCCCCCTAAGGCCACGCGTTGAGAGATTTGTGGGACGAATGACTCCAAATACCGAATAGAAAGCAAACACATTAACTTCATGGTTGGATAGCATTTTAGTTGACACATTACTTACAACTACGCCACTAAATTATCAAAAATGAACAAAATATTTAACTTCGAAATTAAAAACTTAAGGTCCAATTGGTTATGTATATACGTGTGTGTGTCACTTTATCTTTCTTAGTTGGAACTTTAGGTGGTTCTGTAAAACAAAGAGTGAAAAAATGGTTATTCCTAAAGTTGTGACTAAATCAAATGTGTAAACCAAAGATTTTCCATTAATTCAATTGTGGCAAATCCATTAACAGCATAATTGGATAGCATTTCACTTGACATGTTTGCTTATAACTCACTAAATTATTAGAGCCAAAACGTATTCTTAAATTTTGAAATTAAAAAATCAAGGTTGAATTGGATATGTATATACATGTGCGTGTTATTTTATCCCATTCATTGGAACTTTACGTGGTTCTTTATAACAGATAACGACAAAATGTTATTCCTAAAGTTGTGAATAAATGGGATGTATAAACCAATGCTTCCATTAATTCAATCCTGGTTTACAATTATATTTTACATACCTTTTTATTTGGGAGCTCTCTGGTATAGAAAGTGAACAAGATTCAAAGAAAAGACAACGATTTAAATTAAGATATCTCTGATACTTATGTCAAATTTGAAATTACAAAAAAAAAATATAAGGGAAAAGTTAGAGATGTAGAATATTGTCTTCTTGCAATTGGATATCCAAAGTTTTGAGATGCAGCAAATTCCACTTAAACTTTTAAATCTATTTCAATACTAACAAAAACATTGGACAAAGTTTGAGCATCATGTGTGGGTGCATGCTCATGTATTCAAGTTTTTATTATGCAATTTTAGTTTTAAAATTCAAAATTATCCGTAAATATATAGAAAATAGTACAAACACATTATAATACGACAATTGAAACTTACAGTTGATTAAAGTCTATTGTCCAACCACATTCTCGTTAAAGTTATTTGTTTTCATTTCATCTTATTTTTTGGGTTAATAAACATGAAATAAGCTGATTTGGGCTACAAGTTAGATGTATCTATGCATGGAATTGTAGGTACCTCAGACATATGCTCTTTCAAACATTTTAGAACATTTTCTTGGGTGTTGACAAACTATTTTACTCGTAATGATATTCCTAATTGTTCTTTCATGTGCATCTTCACTTCCTTTGGCACTTGTTAGAGCGTCTCTAATTGTGCTATTTTTTTAAGAGCATTTTTTGCACAATAAAAAACATTTTAAAAAATTTTTAAATATAAAAAATGAAAAAATTTGTACAACTCCAATAGTTCATTGATTTTTTTTAATCTTTATTTTGTTTTATTCAATAAACATTAATGTTTTATGCAACAAACATTAATGTTTAAAGTTTTTCAATAAAATCAAATGGTGATTGTAGGATGAAAAAGAAAAACTAAAGTAAAAACAAATAGATATCAATTAATAGCTTGTGTAGTAAATTAAAATAGTTAATGATAATTAGAGTAGAGAGTAAAATTTAGCTTTTTACATATAGAGAATCTAACCAACTTTCTACTCTAACATAAAAAAATAAAATGTATTAGAGACTATTTTTTTAGATTGGTTCTTTAAAGTAAAAAATTTTGCTTAACTAAAGAGTTTATTAGTGGGAATAGGCATTTTTAGCCTGACTCATCAAATACTCGACCCAATTGGGACAAGTCAGGTATCACCCATCCCATTTACATAAACAAGTCGGGTATTACATGTCTAATTTATATAAGCGGGTCAGATTCTATATTTAAAACCAAAGTCACGCTCGGGCTGGATACAGATACCTTTGAATTCAACCATAAATATATATATATATATATATATATATATATATATATATATATATAGAGAGAGAGAGAGAGAGAGAGAGAGAGAGAGAGAGAAAGAGAATATATACATAAAGTATACAAAATTATTTTTGAAAAAATCTTCTCAAAGTATACCGGAACCAAACCCACATTGCGTTGTAATTGGGGCGGGTATAGGACTTTTTTTTTTTTGTGGAAACCTTAGCCTAGTCAGGTTCGGGTTTCACGAAACCTCTACAAAATCAACCTATAGCCATCCCTACTTGTTAAGTCCACAAAAATAAATACTTCTATATGTTTTTATTATTGTGTCTTCAAGTGTGATGGAATAGTAAAAAGTTTATATTATGAGCATGCTTCAGTTGGTGATTATGAAATTGTTCTTGAAGCTTGATGTTAGATGCAACGCTCCCTTTCTTAGGAAAATATTGATTCTCACCATTGTCTAAAGTGATTACACATTTTTCAGTGTTTGACCTAGGACAACTGATGCTCTAGAATACTGTGGTTGCAGTTAATTGGCATTTATGGGAAGGCGCTGAAGGCTACTGAACAGCGGGTAAAGGAACTGAAGTCTCAATTGAAGCAGTAAGCAACAAAACTTGTAGTTGACAAGGGCCAAAATATTGCGCGCTTGATATAAATCAAATATGTTGGGAATTCTGATGCATTTGGTTCCTTAAGTAAAGGATGCTTATTGGGAATTGCTGTTCCTTTTTTATTGGCATGTGGATTAAGCGATACCTTCAATCAAGCTCTGGTTGCAGTATCATCATCCTCCAAGTATTGTCACAAAAAAAAATAATAATTCATACACGTAGGCTAAACTTTCTCATTGTATATCATTTTCTGTTTTCTATTTTTTAAAAAAAATATAAAATAAGATTTAAAAATTAAAATTTATGATTTTCTTTTTTATTTACAAAATAATTTTTAATTGAATATGAAAAATTAAAAAATTGTTCTTAAAAGTATTTGTTAGTGTTTGTTTCTTTTTTAAAAAAATAATAATAAAACACAGAGATACCAATTCATCATAGAAAGAAAATAGCTCTATACCCTGCAGTCAAAAGTGGATCAAACATGAATATAGATATAGTAGTGTACAATAAAATGTTAATGAGGTATATTTATTTCGGAAATTTCTCTTGAATTCCTGCAGCACTAGATTTTGAAAAATTATTTCATGAGATGCATAAATGTTCTGTATTTACACTCATGTATATGAGATTTATTTAAAAATTGAACAATTATATATATCGTCTCTCACTATTGATACAACGCAATCACGAACAAGGTAGTGTTTGCCTTCTTTTTTTAAAAAAATAAGTTAAATAGAGAATTTATTCATTTAAATATTTATTTTTTTCATATTTTTTATTTAATTCTGTATTTTTTATTCATTTTTGTGTTTGTGAAAATGTTTTTTTAAATAATCAAACTTGACTTTAATGGTAATAATAATTATATTGGATCGTATTTGATTTGACTCCATTTTTCAAATATAGAATTTATTATCTTGAATGTTTATTTTTTTCATATTTTTTATTTAATCTGTATTTTTTTTATTATGTGTTTGCGAAATATTTTTCAAAGAGCCAAACTTGACTTTAATAATAATAGTCATATTATATCACATTTGACTTCATTTTTCAAATACATAATTTTCACTTTATTTATAAATTTTTTCTATTCATTTGTCCACTTTTTGTAATTGTATAAATAAATTCTATATCTAAATTTACTGACGTTACACTAACATGAGAGTGAAATTTGTGTGAAAGAGGATGGCCTCTTTTCAAGTGCTTCAAGGAATAAAAATTACTCGTGCTAACCAATAAAAAAATCTTTCTATCTTAAGCTTTTTTTTTTTTTAAAGAGTAATCTGCTGTGGTAGGTTTTTTTGTGAACGTGGGAAATGAAACCAAAGATTGCAGTGAAACTGCCCATTGCCTGAAATGAAAAATCAATCAATTACGACATTCGGCACACATTCCCAGATGGAAGATATACATACAACATTTTATCATCAACTCATACTACCAGCCAGCGTTGGGAAATGAAACCAAAGATTCGCAGTGAAACTGCCCGTTGCCTGAAATGAAAAATCAATCAATTACGACATTCGGCACACATTCCCAGATGGAAGATCTACATACAACATTTTGTCATCAACAGATACTACCAGCCAGCATACTGAAATTATAATTTTAGGGACAATAGTGTTCATAACAGAGGCAGAGGGGAAGGTGTGTGCTTTATTTAGTTGGTCAATTCTTGGCTTGTTTATCAGCCTTTCTTCTGGCTCTTCTTTCTCTAGAGCTGAGAGATGGTCTAAACCCTCCTTCTCCACCTTCATATTCCGACTCTTCCAAGTCCTTAAATGATTTCTTAAAAAAGGAATAAACATTCTAAGAATATAATGGAAGCAGCAAAGAGATTGTGAAAAAAAAAAAAAAAGTGATAATATACCTCTCTAAGCACGGAAAAGCTTACAGCATAGAAAGTAACAGCGGCAGCAGCTACTATTCCCAGTATGGGAAGTGCCATTTGGAAACCTGCCTCCATCTTTTCTTTATAACACTGTTGGCGTTGGTGTTCGTGTTGGTGAGCTTTCTTCAACGGATAAGATGTACCACCAACGAACCAACTTTTGTGGATGAGCTAGGCCGGCCCTTAAAATCAAGAATTTATATATAGTTTATTTTGCTATAAAAGAATTTCATTTTATAAAAACTGAAAAAATTTTTATTATTATAGTTTGGCTTGGTTTAATACATGGTTAATTATGTCTTTCACCTTAATCAAATACAAATATATATAATATTTAAACATACTAAACAATAAAAATATATAGAAGCATTATTTATTTTACTTTTCGAACAATATAAAACCAAATCAATTCTTAAACCGTATCAAATCAAGATTGCATTTTAAAAATGATTTGATGTGGTTCCAAAAATAGTAATGGGTGTAGGTACTCATATCTATATTTATGGTATATCTAAAAGTGAAATGGAAGCAAATATTTAAACTAAAAAAGACAAGAATAAATGATTATTTTATTTATTATTATTATTTTTATTTATTGATAAAAATTTAATTTCATTGGAGGCAAATAAATTAGATTGATATGTCATATTATCATTCTAAAATGAGGGATAATATTTCAAATAAATTAGGAATGTGTAATTTTGAGTATCAAGAAATTCTATTTTTTAAAAGATTTTTTTGAGCTAAAATGAAGAGTCACTCTTTTTGCCTAAACTATAGTTAAACTTTTTTAAATTGCCAATCTTCTACCTCTAACTTTTAGTCACAATTTTATTTTCTATCACAAAAGAAAATAAATTTTAAAAGAAAAAATAAAAAAATCAAGAATTTTAAACTATAAATAGCACATTGTTAGAACATCTTCTATTGGATCATGACTCTAGACTAAAACAAAGGAGTAATTTAATATCATATATGGAATAGTTTTTAGAATGTGGCATGTGATGTTCTTCATAGTACCAAGCTAGGTAGCTTGGGTAGGTCTTTTGAATTACGCAAAGTGACTCGGGTAATTTTAGTTCAGACTCTATAAGATAGAAGAAGGTGAAAGAGAAAATTGGCCTTATGCTGGAAGTCTACTCTAATATTTAAGTCAGAAAACTCTGCTTGAGAGACAACGAGAATATATGAGAGTAGAATGAATGAAATGCCTAGTTGAGACCCTTTGTATAGTGATTCATGTGGACATTATCTATGTTGGATGAAGACTCTACTTTCTTCTTGATGAATATCAGTTTTCCAATGAGAATTATCCTTTCCTGATGAGGATAAAGGATGGGTTGAGAATCCATGTATATTGTTAAGCCAACACTAGTTTATAAGCTAAAAGCCAACCTTAGACCAAGTTAGGCTTATGACAAGTTGCATGATTAAGGTCCGTCATGTCAAGTTGGGCCTTACATAGGAGTGGACCTAGTCCATTTTCGTAAGGGTAATATCATATGCCTTCAGTCTGAGTTTGTTTACGTCTCAAAAAGCTTGTGAAAGAAAGTAACCAAGCTACCATAAAGTATATCTTAAATCGACCAAGTTGAGTGGTAAAGAGAAAAATGACTGAATCGTTCATGTTCCTGATAGAGGAAATTTTGAAATTCAAACTGAAACATTCCATCATCTGCCTTGCCACGTGTTGTGTGATTAGCATGTCTCAGATGGATATGATTTATCAAAATAATCTAGACTATCTGATAGGGTATCAATTCATCTAACTATGCCTCTTTATCTTCTTTTACAGACTTATAAATAAAAGAAGAGAGAAAATCAAAAAACTCATTTGTATTTTGTTATATGGCTTTACTTTCAACTACAGTTGCAAGAGTTTTGAAAGTTTTCTATTGCTAAACTTCCTTTTTAACAATTTCTTATTGCAATCAAGAGCCATCAAACCACAGGTTTGATTTTAGATTCTCCTCTTACTCTTAACTTTCTTGGATTGATATCGTCATAGACACTGTGGATATTGGTAGCAGATCTCCACCACCTCTTCTACACATGACATTTGTCACCTCTACAATAATCATGAAAGAAGAGTTGGAGTAAGTTTTGGTAGAAAAAAAAGATATGGACTTGAGGGTTAAAAAAGAAATTGGATTGCAATAAGAAGAAGAAGAAGAAAAAAAGTAGTAGAAGAAGAAGAAGAAGAGGCCCCGGGTAAGCAAAGGGTTAAGAATGAGGTTGACCCGAGCGAGCAAAATATTAAAGGTGAAATGGGCACAAACGAACAAGGCCTAGAGAATGTCAAGCTAGTGGAGGTAAAGGCTCAACCAATGCCTATGAAGATTAGGAGGACCAATCCCCAAGTCATAGAGGTAAGAAGTAAGATGATTGAGCTAAAGCTCCTAAAGATTGTAGGTAGTGTGGCATCTTAAGCGACTTTGAATTAGAGGGGGCTACGCCCAAATGTAAGGATTTTCTCCTAATTGTTGCCAATCAATTTATGCTATATAAGGAAGGCTAGTTTATGACTGTCCCTACCATTACCTCTTTGAAATCTCCCGATAGCATACAAATTAGCACCTTTTCAAATTTCTTAGAATGGCCTCAGGATCTTGGTGGAAACATAAACATACTTGCTAGCTCGAAAGAAAGGCATAACCATAATCACAAGTGTGTTAAAGCACTTCTATTCTATCTTAAATTGCTTGGGTGAGGATCATTATTACATTTTGTATAAGCCTATAGGGCTCTTCAACCATTACCTTTCCTCAATCAAAAATTAAAAGCATAAGTACCTTATAATTACTTGTGCTGAGAACATGTTCTTCCCATTAAGGCGGGTGGTTAAGGAGGAGCGCATTGTGACTATCTGGGTGACTTAAGAGGAGAAGTGGTGGCCAAGAGGCTCTGAGCAGAAATAGAAGATCTAATAGAGCTTATGAAGCTCATAGAGAAATATCATCCAATTGTTGAGCTAACTAGTAGTTTCTTTCTTTCTTTCTTTTTAGCTTATACTTTGTTTATTAATGATATTAATACTTTATTGTTTTATAGAAATGGACTTTAGGGCAATAAAGGAAGAGATGGAAAGGAAAAAAGTTTTTTGAGCTGAAGAAGGGTCTGGCTATGATATGAACCAAGTTAGGGGTAAGCTCAAGGTTACAAAGAATGAAACTGACGAGCAAGGAGATATTCTTCAAAAGGAGAAAGGTGTCACAAAGCTTCAAAATCTATCATATTAGTATCATATTTGAATTTGTCATATTTAAAGCTGTCATATTTAGAATTATCATATTTAAACCTACCATATTTGGAACTACCATATTTAAACTTGCCTTATTTGAATTTACCATATTTAGAGTTGTCATATTTTGAACTGTAATATTTGAACATGCCTTATTTAGACAATCTTCTTCACAAGGACAAAATGGTCATGTCAGTGCTTCCATTTCATATATGGATCCTCGAAATGAAATCAAAAAGTCCAACTCTACAAATGTGAAAAATTGCACAAAAGTGTTCTAGAAGATTTTAAAAGGTTTCAAAAAGGTTCTATAATATTCTAAGAAACTTTCAAGAATATTCTATGTATCTTTTGGTGGAAGAATAAAAGTCCTAAAAAGGAACTAATGAAGGAGCGACACATATGGAAGAAAAGTAAAAAAAAAAAAAGGCAAGTCAAAATATCTTTCCAAGATTAAGAGGATCTTAACATATCATTCTCTTCATTGTCTAATTAGGAACTTTTGTATTTACTTATGTAAGAAACTTCTATTATAATTAAGAAAATATCTAATGTATCTTTTAGTTTTTTCCTATTTAGTTTAAGAGAATCTTTTTTCCTAAATAGAGTAGGCAGATTCTATCTAATTAGGAAGTAATTCTTAGGATTTTCTAAAAGTTTTGTAAAGGCTATAAATAGCCCATTTTATTCAGCTAAATGAATGAAATCAATTGAAAAATATCTCTTTTAGCAAATTACTTAGGAAAATTAATTCTCTTCTTGAGTTCTTAATAAGAATTGGTGAGATTGTTAAGTGAGTTCTTAATAATATCATAAACTCGTTTAATCTAGATCTTAAATTACTTAGTTAATTTAAAGTTGAGATTAACACTTTTTGAATCTTTATAATTCAGGTTGCTAAAAACAAGTTTTCTAGAGGTTTAATTGGGATTTGAAAGTTTATCTTGTTTTGATCTTTGAATTAAAATTTGAGACTTGTGCTACATACGAATTAGGATTCAAAAATTCAATCTCGTTCGTATCAGGCCACCCTAAGACTCGAGTGAAGAGAATGACAAGGTGAAAGAGAGCCCAAAGAGACACATCACTAGTCATTCTTACCTTGATGGATGAGTTTGACCCACCCCTAGCATCCGAGGTGGGGAACGTGAAAGAGAGAGAGGTCAAGTTGTCTTCATCTAAGGTGGTAAAGGGTAAAATATTGGTATTGACTTTGAACAAAATTTTATTAACAAATAAGTTATAAATAGAGATTTCAATATGATTCCTAAAGTAATATCTAAAATGGCCCTTGACTAAATTTTTTTATTAAATAAGTTTGAAATATAAATATTAAAATAATAACAGAGATGATTGAGAAAAAAATAAAATGTAATGAATGCTCATATAATAATTTATGTATATTCATGTAATAATTATTTATTAGAAGATAATAATTGAATAAATATAGTAATAGAATTAAAAGATTAGAAAGTAAATCAAATGATAAATATAGAATAATATTAGTGTAAGAGTTTAATAGTATTTGAAATAGCATATTTACAAATGTATGTGTTAGTATGTAGTACTCAAATAATATTTTTTTTATTATATTGTGAACATGTAGAATAAATATCAAAATATATTGTTGTTTTTTTATATTTGTTTTAAATTTAATGTATTATGTTTTTTATTTAATAGAAAAATATTAAAAGTAATTAAATTTATTTATTTTAATTCAATATAATTGATTGAGTACAATTTAGATATTTTTAAAAATCATATATATATATATATATATATATATAGTTATAAATAGAAAGTAACGATAGTTTTTGATATGTAAAATAAAACATAATATATTTTATATCATTGTATTTAGAGGTGACAATTTTTTATTTGGCCCAAACTCATCTCAAAAGGTGACCTGAACCCAAATTTTTATATCATGAATATTGGACCATGTAGCATCATAGTTCGAGCACCCAATATACGTGTATATGAGATCTTTTCTCTTACAATATTATCAATTTATGTTTGCATCATGATAAATTGATATTTTTTCCTTTTATTTCAAATATTTTTTTAACAGTTAAAGTCTCTTTCTTTGTTTTTTTTTATTATCTTAATATTTTTCTCTTTATTACTGTAAATAGAATAAATTGATGGAATATTCAACTAGTTTAGTTCAAATTCTCTATTATTATTTAATTTAATTTAATTGTAATTTTAAAAGTTTTATTTTATATGAAAAATAAATAAGTTACATTTTTAAAAGTAAATGAATCTGGTAATTTAAAAACTTAAGATTATATAATCATTCTTATATATTGTTAAAAAATATGTATTAAAATATTGTAATATTTATTAAAATATTTACTAAATAACTTGTCATTAAGCTAAGATTTGCAATGATAAACACTAAATAATTTGCAAGTCAAAATAAACATACTTAAAAATCAATAACAATATGCCTTCAATAAAAAAAATTTATATATCTATTGAGCAGCATAAATCTACCAGCAGTGCAACAAAGAATACACCTACAGAATAATAATAATGTACATAAAATAAAAAAAATAATGTACCTAGAGTACAACATCAATGTACTTAAATCATCACTAATGTAGAAAATCATTGGGACCTTTTATTATAAAAGTCAAGATAGAAAATTTAATGTATCTATAATACAAAATCAATGTACCTTCTCTAGAATATTAATGTACATGCAGAATAATAATAATGTACTTAAACTAAGAAAGTAATGTATCTATAGTACTATACCAATGTACTTAGGATTACCAAAAATGTTAACAATCATTAGAACTTTTTATTACAAAAATTAAGATAGAAAATCAATACCTTCATATTAAATACTATATGCTTATAGTTCCAAATTAATGTATCTACAACCCAATAAAAATGTATTTAGCTATTTGAAGTTTTTATTAAACAACTTTTTGTACAACACCAACTTTCATATAGATCATTAATAATTTAAGTCCATATTAATATCAAAGATATTTATTAAAAAATAATATTTATTAAAAATGATATTTATTAAAATAACGGTAAAAAATTTATTAAAATATACTCATTACAATATAGAAAAAAATGATAGAAATATTTATTAAAGAAAAGACCTCGAACAAAAATTTTGTTATTTTCAATAAGAAAATAAACTTTCTAAGAACAAAAATCAGAGTTGAAAATTTTAAATCTTTGATTCTATTAAAAGGAAACTACTAGTCATTATTTTGAAATTATAAATTTCATACGTGTTACTAAAAGTAATTCTACAAAATGCAAAAAATTGACATGTATTGAAGTTAGGACCACAATGCAAGGTGAACACGGGTCTATGATATAATTTGTGTCCAAACCTTGAGAAACCCAAAATGATCTTGAAATGTTTGGGTTGAGTTGAGTTTGGATAAGGGTCAATTAATGGGTCAGATGAAAACTAACTTGAATGTGTCAACCTGTAACTCGATTCAATTAACCTTATGACAATATAAAAATTATCATAATTAGAATAAAAAGAAAGAAAGAAATTGATTTTAAAAAATATTTAGTTCACTTAATTAAATTCAAATTCAACTTTAATTTTAATTTTAATTAAAATATAATGATATTTTATATTTTTATTTAAAATATTTAAATAATTTTAAAATTATGATTTAAAATATCAAAATTAATTTTTTTTTATAAAAGATTAAGTATGTAATGATATATATATATATATATATATATATATATATATATATATATATATATATATATATGATGAAGAAGAAATGATTTAAAGATATTAATTTAATTTTATAAGTACGAAGTTCATGGAGATGTAAGAAAATTATACAAAATTCATTAAATTAATATGAATATATGAGTTTAACAATTTTAATGTTAATAACATTATCATAATTAAATATATTAAGTAAATATTGAAGGAATTTATGAAATTTATATAGTTAATATGAGTATATGATTTAAATGATTGTAATTATAAGTATATTATGTAAATAAATTATGTTAAAAATATGTTTAATGAATCTAATTAATGAATGTTAAGGATATTAACTTATTTAAATTTATTTGAGTTATTGCTTAAATTGATATAATTAATAATGTTGTTTGAAATAATTTAATTTAAATTATTTAATTATGAGAAAAAATATATTTATTTGATAAGAATTTTTATTAATTTTGAAAAAAGTAAAATATTTAGAAGAGATATTTTATGTCAAAAGAAATAATTAGTTATGGATGATTTATTATTTGATGTAAGTAAAATTTAATGATAGTTATATATGTTGGACTAGGTTGCGCAAACCTAAGTCAAGACTCTATTTTGATCTTGATAATATAGATTGAAATGTTCTAATATCAATTTTAAATGTTGTTTTTGCATATATTAAGATAAAATTTTATTGGAAGTTGAATAAAAGTGATTAGAAGCAAAAACTCTAAGTATAAAAATTTGTTTTCGAAATTAGCGACCGCGAATTTTGAAAAAAGTATTGTTAAAATTCAAAAGTCGCAACCACCAATTTCAGTAGCGACTGTAAATTTTTGAAATAACATCTCCATGTTAGACAGATAATTTTCACAGTCACAATCACGTCCGAAAAGGAAAATAGCAACTGCGAATTTAAAGATCCGTCAGAAAGATTCAACGACTAGTTTTTGAAGAGACCAATGGTTTCATGCCACGTGAACTAGCTGTTAGAAACAGTTCAAAATTAGCGACCGCGAATTCAGTCTTGACCTTGAATTTCGTCTGACAAACTTTTAATGCAATGCAAGATATGTTAAGCACAACTTGGAGATTTAGGCATAATTTCTTTGTAACGTCTCTTTGGTGGTTATTGCCTACAAATACACCACTAAATGGACTTGAATGTAAGAGAATAACCATTTTGATTGTGCCAAAACTCTTGGAAAGTTAATTCTTAACTTTAATTCTTTATTTCTTTGTGCATAATTTTGTATGAGTTTTAAACACCTTGGGGTGGGTTTGAAAGTGAGCCCTTATATAGAAAACTCTTGTATAGGTTTGAGTGTTAACATTAGGAAAACACTTTAAGGTTTGATATGAGTCTAAAACACTAGGTTGAGTGTGAGGCTTGAGAAAATACTTACAAGGTTTGGTATGAGTCTAAACACTAAGTTGAGTGTGAGTTTGTAAAACACTGGTGATTGAGTGAAACACCCAGTTAGTGAATTAAGGAATAGATGTAAGGTTGGTTAATACCCGAACCACTATAAAACTTTTCTGTTCATTTTTCTCCTACTCTTTCTGTAAACTTTTATTTTTGAGAGTTTGCTCTAAAATCAAAAGTTCAAATTAGTCATTAATTCAACTCTTCTTCTTGGTGCACTAAGGCCAACAGTATAAGTGAGATATAATATTTATATTTAAGATGATTAATATAATTAAACTTAAATTATGTATTTGATGGAAGTTAATTAGTTTAATTATAAATTTTTGAAATATTGTACTATTATTATTATTATTATTATCAATCTTAAAATTTGGATTTTTTAATATAATTTTACTAAAATTTAATGTTGTACTTTATTGTATATTTTCAAACTTATATGACTAAGGATAAATTTTTATGCGATATTATTGCCCTTTCCTATTTTATCTTTAGTGAAGATAAAAAAAAAGTACACATATTTTTATCTGATAATTTAATATAATATTAATATTTTTTAGTGTGATCCAAACAAATAAAATGTGGATGGCCCAAAAAAATTTTGTTTTAAAAATCCAAAAACGTCCTTTGTTTGTTGCTTCTAAACCTTTGTCACATCCTTGCTCTTGAAGATATACTTACCGTTGTCGTGCCTCCACTGATAGTCTTGTTGTAGCATTGATGTTATCGATAAAAGAGAAAGTGGAGGCATCTGATGAGGTAGGGATGCTAGTCAAGCAATGCCACCAACCACAAGAGCAAGGAAGTGGAGGTTATCTTGTTATAATTTAGGATCTAGTCTATGAATTTAGAACATCATTCAAAATTAAACGGAAACAAGTTACATACATGTTTGCGCGGTAGTTCCAAAATTTTTTTGCGCCATAATTGCGACTACTGAAAATTGAACACTGAGATAATAGGTCAGAAGAGTTAAAAACGAAGTTAGGTCTTCCTCTCTTTGACTTTCTCACAAGACGATTACAATGGGCATATCAACTAGGGTTAAGGTTATCGTTTTCAAGGCAGGAGAGGGAACTTAGCCTATTTATAATAAATTTTAATAGGCTCACTCATCACAGGTTCATGTTAAAATAGGCTTAGACTAACCGTCTTCCATATCAACCTACTAAAGGTGTCACAAGCCTATAACTCATTTGACCACTATTTTAATTGAGCTTACCCACTAATCAGTAAACTATATTATTTAGTCCGTTTTATAAATAATTAAAACAAATCCATAATTAATATTAGCCCACACAAAAATTACATTATTCTTCTACTTAGACAATATTAATTATAGCGTTTTTCATGTTTTATGAAAGAAAACATTTTCGAAAATGACTCTCAAATTGAATACTTTAAACTCAAATGTGGCCACAAAATTTTAGAAAATATATAGTTTATTGACAAAATGACGCCTTAAACATAATCTTGTCCACATTAAATTATCAATATCGGATCATGTCAGTAATTATGCACCTTATTGATATAGTACCAATCCATAGTCACAAATATTGACAATTTAACCGATCTGGATTTCAATATGGTAGTGTAGCAAGAAAATCGCACTTACATGTGATCAATACACTATTTTTTTTGTCAATCTTTCAAATATTTCTCTTTCACACATTCTCAAATGAGCAAGAAAAATTCACAAAGCTTCACAATAAGGCTTTTGTTTCCATTTTGGAAATACACAGAATATATGTCTTAGCCTTTGTTTTCAAAAACACAATTGGAAACTCATAAATATAGCTTAAGATAATCACACTAATTTTAAGCACATCATGCACAACTCATAGCATGTTATACATAGAATATGCACATACGCATAACAAACAACCACAAAGTACTCAACTCATATAAATAAATATGAATAAACAATGTAGCAAAATTATTTAACTTAGACGTTCAATTACAACATAAAACTCCTACGAACCAAACACATCAAAAGACTCCACAACACCTATATCACAAACATGTTTCTTGAAAATTATGGGTCTAAGTCCTTTGGTTAGAGGATCAACCAACATCAAATTAATACTAATGTACTGAATCTCAATGTCTTATTTATTTACTAAGTCTCTTACTGTAAGATATTTAATCTACATATGCTTAGAACCACTCGAACTTTTATTGTTCTTAGAGAAGAACACAATAACATTATTATCACAGCAGATTTGAAGTGGTCTAGCAATAGAATCAATCGCAAGAAAATAAGAAATAAAATTCTTTAACCATATAGTTTGTGTACTAGCACCATAACATGCAATAAACTCAGCTTACATAGTAAAAGAAACTGTAAATGTTTGTTTAACACTCTTCCACAAAACAACACCACCAGCAAGCATAAAAATATAACCCGAAGTGGACTTCATATCATCTTGACAGCCTGCAAAATTAGAGTCCGAATACCCCACTACTTCAAGATCATCCACACGAGTATAAACCAACATATAATCCTTTGTCTTTTGCAAGTATCTCATTATCTTCTTAGCAGCTACCTAATGATCCCACTCAAGATTAAAAAGATATTGACCAAGAACACCAACAACGTATGCAATATCTAGTCTTGTACACACTTAGGCGTATATCAAGCTGTCAACTTCACTTGCATAAGGAATATTATTCATGGTTTGTTTTCTATATCACTTTTAGGGCACTGCTACTTACTGAATTTATCTCCTTTCACCATAGGAGTATCACCACCTTTACAAGATTGTATATTGAACCTTCTGAGCACACGATCAATATAGGCCATTAGAGAAAGACCTAATAAATGACGAGATAGATCACAACGAATCTCAATACTCAAGACAAAAGATGCATTTCCAAGATCTTTCATATCAAAAGTCCTAAAAAGTAACTGTTTAGTTTCACAAATCATCCTCATGTCATTACTAGCTAACAAAATATCATCAACATAGAGAATAAGAAATATAAATTTACTCTCATCGATCTTACGGTAAATGCATTGATCTATCTTGTTCTTTATGAAACCAAATGAAGTGACTTCCTCATTAAATTTGAGATACCATTGACGAGAAGCTTGTTTAAGACCATAAATAAATTTCTTCAGCTTACAAACTAAGTGTTCTTTAACATTTTTTTTAAAACCCTCGGATTGCACCATGTAAACTTCCTCATCCAAATCACCATTTAAGAATGTTGTCTTGACATCCATTTGATACAATTCTAAATCAAAATGAGCAACTAAGGCCATAATTATCCTAAAGGAATCTTTAGAGGAAACAATGGAAAAAGTCTCATTATAATCAACACCTTCATTCTGTGTAAACCCCTTAGCAACCAATCTGGCTTTAAATTTCTCAATTTTTCTTTTAGAATCCTTCTTGGTCTTGAATACCCATTTGCAACCTATGGGTTTATTATTAGAAGAAAGTTTCACTAGTTTCCAAACTCCATTATGATTCATTGATATCATCTCATCTTTCATAGCATCTGATTTCTCCTTTATCAAGTATAAATAGCCATGATGTGAAAAATCATCAATGAAGGTAATAAAATATTTATTGCCACAAATAGTAGGTCAATAAGGTCCACTGATATCAGTATGAATAATCTCCAGAAGATCCAAACTTCTATTAGTACTTTTCTTTTTATTCTGAGTCAATTTACCCTTTATATAATTCATACAAACATCTAGATATTCAAAATCAAGAGAAGATATATTTTCATCTTTCACTAGTCTTCCAATTCTTTCTCTAGATATATGACCTAAATGTTTGTGTCACAATGAAAAGAATTTTTCTTTAATTAAGGATCATTTGGCCACAACATTGGCTTCACAAGAAGGTTCACAATTTCTTGCATCATCCAAACACAATCTATATAACTTATCGAACAAAACACATTCACCGATTAATTTAAAATCTGAAATAATATTGGTTCTTCCATTACCAATAGCAAAGTGATATCCAATTTTATCCAAAATAGAAATAAAAACCAAATTTCTCCTAAAAAGATGAAACATAAAAGGTGTTCTCCAAAATGAGACAAAATCTAGACTCCAACGTTAAGTTGATATACAATCTTATCTAAAATAGAAACATAAATCAAGTTTAAAACCTCTAAGTTTGGTTTGAAGGTGAACCATATTTAGAATGTAATCCATTACACTACCACTATAGTTGTATCTCATACTAGTTAATTGACTCATTAGGTCTCGGCCTCAGCCTTATCGGATACAAAGTATCTATCTTTTACAACAGCAAGAAAAGCTTTAGCAATAATATCAGTGGACAAACTACTCTTAAGGTATTCATGAATAGTTTTCCTCATTGCCATAAGACTGAGATGACTCGATCTCTCCCACCTGACATGTAACTATTTTTCTTCAATATTGCTTTCACAGGTGGGTTTAGTAAACTCATTTTCATAAAGGGTATAATCAATCTCACACATTTCCAAGACAAACAAAATGTCGTCTTTTCACCTCTTAAAGTTTGTGCCCGTCAGGAGTTTAACAGTTGCAGTACTATTGTTGAGACTAAAGGGGATTGTTTGCACAAAATAAAAGCATGTATTAAAATTGGGCTATGTACAAAAATCAAATTTATAATTTACACAATCTAGAAAATTTTGGCAACACTACATATTCCCCTTTGGGTATAACATGCACATGCAATATAATTTCTAGTTATGAAGCACACAATTAAGATTACACTAGTTTCGAGAAATCTATCTCTTTAGGCAGACAGACTCTCTAGACAAATGCAACTCTAAGCACAAATAGTTTCATCTCAACAAGCACTCCCAAAATCAATGCATCTAATAACTCCCTTTAGGCAGGTTATTATATACATTATTTCAAAATTATCTCTTCACAAAAATTAAAAATAACTCTACGAATTTTAATGGATGTCCCACTTTGGCGGTAATACCCATATCAATCCATAAAATTATTTTTAATTAGAGATTTATAAAAGCCAATTAAAATACATACCAAACACAAAAATATATATTTCAAAATTATACAAGGTACCAAACACAAATATACCTTAATTTTAAACACATGATTATTTCTCATATAGGTGCAAAACAAATATTTATTATCTATTTATTTATTTTTATCAAAAAATTAATATCACTAAATAATAAACTGACAATTAACTGTAGATAAACCACCTAAATATTTATATATTTATATATTAATAATCATGAAAATAAAATTAAAATGTATCATGATGAACATGAATATATTTTGTTTATCTAAATATTTGACCGCATAAGAAATTAACAATTAATTGACTCAGTTCAGTCGGCCAAGATCAAGGTTATAAGCCCTATAGTTTTTTTTTTTTTTTTTGTTATGGAGCGTCGATCTTGGATCGGATAAGGAGCCTTCATCGATCTTTGTTCTACAGGGGTGTCTTTTCCGACCTCGCACACCAACAACACCATCAATCAACAACTCATACAATCACAACCATCATAACAACAATCAATACAAAATTGGAACAATCACAACAACAATCAAACAATCACCCCGTTTTCTCTAAGAAAAAAAAAGTCAACTTTGCTACAAATCGACACCAATCCGGTCAAGAATCAGACACCATCTCACCACCAGCCCCAACCCCAACACCGTCACTCTCTGTTCCACCTCCAATATCCATTCAAAAAACCCTAACCAACGCCTCATACGCCTTTGACAACTCCCCCTCCGTAATTACCGTTGTCCCCTCACTCGGGCTAGCCAACATAATATAACACAATTGATCATCGAATCAAAACAACTATCATCCATCAGAACACAATCAACCATCCAACGATTGAGACTTGAGATCTTTTCCAAAAGGAAAAAAGGCGAATTCTTTTCAGGTATAACATTCACATAATCTAGATTGAGAGAGATCCACGATGAGAACACAATATCAGAGACGAAGAGATAACGTATTGATGAGATTGAAAACCGTTTGTTTGCGAAAGTTAGGTTTTGGGACCAAAAAGAAAAGTTTTTGTATGTTGTGTTGTGCTTTGAATCGCAGAAGAGAAGAAAAAAATTGGCAGAAACGAAAGGTTTTGGCAAATGCGGGTTTCGAACCCACGACCTCTTATGCAAATAATGCGGTCAACCGTCTGAGCTAAATGAATAGTTTATGAGGGTAGAATTAAATTAAATATATCAAACATAATTCACTAATGGTGGGATCCCTTACTCCAGCGATTTTTTTTAATTAACAATACAAAATATTTAGGGTTCTAAATCATGTACAACCCCAAAAACTCTGATACTACATGTTATAATTTAGGATCTAGTAAATGAATTTAGAACACAATTCCAAATTAAGCGGAAACAAGTTGTATACATGTTTGCGCAGTAGTTCCAAAATTATTTTTCGTCATAATTGCGGCCACTGAAAATTGAACACTGAGATAATAGGTTAAAAGGATTAAAAACGAAAGTTAGGTCTTCATCTCCTTGACTTTCTCACAAGACGGCTACAATGGATGTAACAACTAGGGTTAGAGTTATCATTTTCAAGGCAGAAGAAGGAATCTAACCTATTTATAATAAATTTTAACAGATCCACTCATCACAGGTACATGTTAACATAAACATATATTGACCGTCTTCTATATCGGCCCACTAAAGATGTCACAAGTTCATAATTCATTTGATCACTATTTTAATTGGATTTACCCACTAATCAATAAACTATATTATTCAGTCTATTTTATAAATAATTAAAATAAACTCATAATTAATATTAATCCACACAAAAATTTCAATAGATCTAAGCTAGAGAGAGGAAATCAAAAGCGATAACCACCAATCTCGGTGTCGAAAGCGTATTGAGAGGAGTTTCACTGGCAAAACATTTTTTTAATCCTTTCCTGCATCCAGAAATCGATTAAACAAGTCAGCTCCTAGCCGATCGACATTGTCTTCTTGCTCTGCTTCGCACATCCATGAAGCGTATGATCATAATGGTCAACGGCGAGCTTTTCATTTTGAAATGCGAAACTGGAAGGGAATTGCAGGTTGAACCCAGCGTGATTGCACCTCTTCATTTGATGAGTTGTTAAATGGAAAAGCTTATGTTTTATTTTTGTATTTGCGAAATTAGAAGGTTGTAGGCTGCTGACTTGTGTTTGTGTGGAGGTTAGAGAACAGTTTCAGAGACATATTATCGAATGGTAATTTTGTCATTTTAGTTGGTTTTAATTGAAAGTTAGACAGAAGGATATCTGATCTAATGGTGCAAACATACGGGATATTTTACCGTGTACTAATTGTACAGAAAAAAATTAAAAAAGAAAAAAGAATTTTAATTTTCTTTCTCTCCTATTTATACAAAAGACAACATTTATATTTATTTACAAGATATAGAGTTATAAAGTATAAATTTATCTTTTTAATTTTATTATAAATTTATTAAATTTTTTTGAATTTAAATTTAAAGATTAACATTTGACAATTCAATTTGAAGAATAATAAATTTTATTTGCATTATAGTTTCAAATGCAGAAGTGCAAAAAGAATAAATAAAAGTGAATAAAAAATAAAAATAAAAAAGATAATATATTAAAATGGTTTAATATATCATACACTTTTTAGCTTAATATTTTCTTTCTTTTATCTCTAGAAGAGAAATTTTTATTAATGTAATTTCTTACTAAAAGTCTATTAAAACATATAATTTCTCTCTATTTTTTATTTGTAAATTAAATAAGAAAAATAATTTCCATTTTTTTATACTTCCCTCCAATTAAATAAAGAAATAATATATTTATAAAAATTGAGGGATGAAATATTGTGTATGAATAATTATTATTTTATTTTTTATTAAATTTTTTTTAAAAAATTCTTTTTCTTTCTTTTTACGTATGTTTGTTTATTTAAAAAAGAACATTGCTCCAGTACGGGAAGAGCAAATGTCAAAATCAGCTAAAGAAACGACACAGTCGTCATATTTGCCCGCACTGAAGGGCGGTTTGGTCGGTCGCCTGTGGCCGCCAATTTGAGACCAAAAAGCCAAACATTTTTCAACTGGGTCAAATGACCAGTTCAACCTTACTTGTGGTCCCAAATTACTAAAATGTTTTTTTTTAAAAAAAAACTTCCGTTTTTACAAGCAATCATCTTGTGATAAATTACACTGGAAACCTGTCTATAATAAATACAAAAATTCTTTCACGATTTTTGAAAAAATAATTTTTTTTCTCTTAGTTTTTCAAAGACATAAATTAAGCTTAATGTTGTTTTCCCTATAGTCTTAAAAAATAATAAACAAGTGAAATCCGTTGCAATTATATGTTTAATCATCAAATTCGCAAAGAATAATTGATTCAAGATATTAATTTTTGTTATTTGGTTTGCACATCCACATTATATTTTTGAAAAGTTATACTTTTGAGATTGTGAGCCCCATAAAAAGTATTACTCCAAATAAAAGAATGATGAAAATTACATTTTCATAATTGCAAATTTAGTAGCAAATCTCATGTATTTTCATTTTTAGAGCGAGTTTTTTATTCAATATGAAAATTTAATTTAAACTTATTTAGAGTATTCTTAAGAGACTTTTTACTTAGATCAATCTATTTATTATGAAAAGTCATGCAATAAAAAATAACTCTAACAAAACTGACTCTTTATTTCAATAATAATTAATATATACTTCAATTTTCAAGATATATATATTAATAAATTATTGATAAATATTCTTCTTTTCCTTAAATATTTATTGGATAAAGTGAAATAAGAACATTAAATATTATTAGATAAAAAGAAAAGGTGAAAAAAATTAAGACATTAAATATTTATTAGATAAAGTGAAATATATAGCAAAATATAGAGAGTCCATTAGACTTTATAAAATTTTTCTGCTCTTTTTATTTAAATATCCACAAAAATATTTTTTATCACATAAAAAATGCACTTTAAAATAAAAACTCCTTTTGAGATATTCTTGAAAAAGCAATTCAACTTTAAAATAAAAAGTCCCTTTGAGATATTCTTGAAAAAGCAATTCAACTTTGATGTGCCCTAAAAGAAAATCTGAAATAAATTTGTATATGAAATGACTAAATAAATATTTAGATAAAATCGGATTTGATTCTAATTTGATCTACGGGTTAAATTGAAATAATTTGATATTAATTTAATTCGCAGATTAATCTAAATGACAAATAAATTTACAAGTTGAATCAATTTGGTTCGGTTTAATGGTGGTTCAATTTGATTTGAATCGATTTTTTTAAAAAAAATAATTTTTTAAGATATTTTAAAATAAATTATAGTTCTTATAATATATTTTAAAATATTTTTAATATAAATAATAGATTTTTATATATTTTAATATAAATAATAAATTTTAAATGGGATTGAATCGTCTTAATTTGATTTAATATGCGTTTAATTTATTCTTATTTAATTTTAAACAAATTCAATTTTATTCTATTCAATCAAAATTTTTTTATTTAAAAATCAAATTAAAACGAATTAATCAAATTTATATAAAAAAAAATCAAATGAACTGAATATTAGTGCTCATCCCTATTTATCACCTCTATTCATTACTAATAAATGAATCGGCAGTAATTTTAAAGGTCAAATAATGCCTGCCCTATAGAAGCAAATCTTTGGGTTTAGTTCTTGGTTAGTTTCGCATCAACAGCATGAGTATTTTAATTGTGACTATTTATCAATTTTTAATTCAATTTAAAATATTGCCTAGAGGTTAGAGGTAAAAAATCTCAAAATTATTAGTTCTCTCAATTCTATTTTAAGTTTATGCGTTTGGAAACTTATTATCTTTTAAAGCCGTAATCAAAACCTATTTGTCAATTTACTCTTATTATGCTATATCATAGATAAAAATACCCCATTGATGGATGAAGCTAAATTCCAAGAGAATGTCTAAACTTGGTAGTAAGTTAGCTGGGATAAATGGGATTATCAAAGATATATAGAGGAGATGTGTTGTGAACGCTGGCGGAGTCGGTACGCTAAGTCAGGCGCAAAATTTTACATACTAATTTTTTTTTAATTATACAATGTACAATTTAATTAAATAGTTGCTACATAAATATTTTCTTTTTACAATATGCTTATTCTTTAGAAATATATTGATTATTATTAAATAAAGTTTTTATTTTTTTTAAGAAAGTATTTATATTTTAGCTAAATACTTATAACATATATTTATTTACTCTTTAAGCATATACATTTTTCAATTAACTCATTAAAACTCATCTAAATTTATATATATTTTTTTAGCATTATTTAAATGCCTACACCTTTTGCTTTTTCGAAGAGAACAAATATAAAAAATAGTATAAATTTACGTATTATTATATATATTTTAAAAAGTTAAAACACTACAATTACCTACCTTTAAGTGAAAGTGACTTTGCTACTGGTTGCGAACTTCGCTTAGAATATAGGCATAGCGTTATTTATATCTGCGGAATATAATTAGCACTACTAAGCATGTGATCTTACCAGACGTGCTGAAAATTATTTTTTGTTATATTTTTGATGCATCACAAATACCAAACATATGTAATTTTTTAGTCTTTTTGTAATTGAAGTGCTTAAGTACGTCAGAGATTTGTGATATTTCAATTGTTGGAATGTGCCTCTTCAACATAAAATGATTTTGTAAAGGATAAAAAAAACTTTAATTTTCCTCTTAAATCTTTGAATTTGCTCATATAACTTCATAAAAACTTACATTGTCTAAGAAAATATAGAATGTGAGAAACTTATATTGTCTAAGAAATTATAAAATTTGAGAGATGAGAGATGAGAAAGTTTAAGAAGAATTAAGAATGATAATAAATATTATAAAATTAATTACAAAAAACTGGAAAGCAAGAATATAAAGCTAAAATTCATTTAAGTTTTTTAATGTTAGTTTGATTGATTGGTTGGTTTCTTTTTCGGATGATGAAAGTCTTCTATTTATAGAGTCAGAATTTCCACTCCTTCATTACTTCGTGTCTCATGTGAGTTGGCCATTACAAACTTCTCACTCTCCATTTTTTCATTCATAAAACTCTTTTATTTTGTTTGCAAACTTAGATTTCATGAACTATAAGTTTTAATATTTAATAAATAAATAAAAATAATTAAATTAAATTAAATTAAGCACCCATTAATTAAGTTATGGTGTAAACATAAAAGTTGACCAAACATGATGATAAAAATATTACAAAGAGAAATAATGAAATATTATTTAGTGTAACTCACAAATCCAAACCAAACAATAACATAATGTTAATTTAATTATCAATATATATAATTAATTTTCGTATCAAATTCAATTTTAGATGACTATTTATCACTTATTAAGTAATTGTATTATTTTAACAAATAATAATATAGTATATTTTTATTTTATTATGTGACAATAAGCTAATAATTAAATATAATTTATTTAATTAAAAAATAATATAACAAATTAACAATATAGAAAATTTTTTACATAAAAATAATTTAAAAAGTTTAACAATATAAAAAATTTTCAATGTGTAAAAATAATTTAGAAAATATAACAATATAAAAAGTTCTTCAAATTAATATTCTTTAAGACTTTAATAATAATAAATCATTAGTTTCTCACATAATAAAAAATTAATAAAATTAAAGAGAAAAAATTAGTCAATAAAGAAAAAAGTAAAACTTATTTTCTATCAAAATAATAATAATTATTATTAAAATTTATTTTACTAATCTAATTATAATATTTTATTTTATTTACTTAATGATCTAATTAAATAATAATTTTTATAAAATAATGATAAATTTTAATTATTTATTTATTTAATAAAATTAAATGTTAAATTTATTTAAAATATATTATTATATTCTTAAGCGGATTCATGATTGACTTTATTTGTAACTATTTGCTTTCTAAATTTGGATTCCAGGAAAAAAAAAAAAAGGCATTAGGTTTAATTTTTATAATAAAACATATGGGCGGAATTGTTTTTGAAAAAAAATTAGGCACGGATTAGAGAATAGGAGAATATGGTAAATAAAGCAAAACAGAGAGGCAAAAGGTGAGATAAATCAGAGCGGCAGCGTCCGAACAGATGCATCGTAGAATTGGGTGTTAGAAGGGGACCCACCAACTACAAAGTGGGCTCCACACCTCATTTTTTGTGCCTTCTTTCCTTTAAATGCCAAGGATTCTCTCCCTCAGAGCTCAACTCTCTCACAGTTTTCCAACAAAAATACATGTGCTGATTGAGCGTCTTTTTTAATTTTTTTTGAACATAAAAAAAAAAAAAGAAACATTTCCTCAAAGCAAAGAAAACCACTTTCGATCTCTCAGCTCAGGCAAGTAAATAATCTCTCCCTTTTTTTTTCCGCTTCTAATGATTCTTTTCGGGTTGTTGATTCAAAATAATAGCAATTGATATTTGTTTTGCTTTGATCGTTCTTCTGTGATGATGATTACTGCAAATTCTCTGTTCTCTATGTTTAAAAGCAGCTGTTAATTCTTATAATGATCAACCAATGCCAGTTATATATGTCTCTGATTTTCTCTTCCTTTATTTCAATCTGATCAGAATCAAATTCGTATTGAATATAGTTTGACTGAAAAAGGAAATTTATAAAAAAATTCATAAAACAGAGAAAAATTAGTAGCTATCTTTTGATCGCTTTCTTAATTGACTTGTGCACGTTGATTTGAAGAAAACTGATTCATAAAATTTTCTTCTGTAATTCTCCATGTGTGTTTGTGTGTTATTATCTTTTGATAAAAAAATAGCTTCTTGATTACTGCGGGTTAGGTGGAGACATCCAGTAGATCCCAAAAGGAAAATAAAAATAGACAGTAACAATATGTTTAATAAGTGATCAAATCCTCAATCCTTAGGAGTTAGGAATGGATTAATATTAATTAGTTGTTAATACTAGCTTATCAAATTTTACTTTTTCTTAAAAAAAAAAAAAAGGTTTATTTTTTTGGCCATAAGCGTACCACTGGGGGTAGGGGAAGTTGAATGGTGTGGTAAGCCCGAGGAACTGAAGCACGACCAGCAGGACTAACCTGCATATGGGGGAAAAAAAAAAAAGGGTTATGATTAATATTATAAAATTACAGAATTTTGATCCAAATATCAGTCAGGCCTAATTTTTTATTTATCAAATTCTTAATTTCTATCCAACTTGTGCCAAACAATTTATTCAAGTGTCCCCAGTGCCCCCTTAAATTAGGTCATTTTGAATTTTTATCCAGAAATTTAACAATTTTGACCCTACTTAAAAATGTAAACTGTCACATAACCTGTGTATCTTTATTTTTTATTTTTAGGGGACCAACTTATCTTTAATTTGCCTATTTACTTACATCGATTTTAATTTGGCTAAACTATGTTAATATAAAAAATTCAGTATTTTGGTGTGGTTTAAGATGTTACTTTATTTGCATTGTCCATATGCTGATCACATCGCATATTGATTTGCTGAAATCTCTCAACAGCAATAAAAGAAATGATTTTTCTGACAGGAAAAAATTATTATTGCTCCGCTTGATATCTTGCCAAATTTAAATGGTTAATAATAAAAATTTATTAGAAACTAGTGTTTCTTTGGTACATCAAAATCTTGAGAAATGACTGATTTACATACATGACACTAGGTCACATTTTTGTGATTTTATAACATTTAATTGTCATTAAACTTGGTTAAAATATTGGTTAGATTTTTTTTTTTCAAAAAAATTATTAAAAAGGAAAAGAACTTGATTTTCATTTTTTTCTTTGCATCTTCATACATTACTCTCCTTTTCATGTTTTGTGCAATATGGTTCCTAACCATAATTACACCAATATAGGGGTAAGAGCAGATAAAAGATATAATCGATTCCTAATCCAAAGTTTCTTTCTTTCCTTCTTTTTTTTTTTTTTTGGCATCAGTAGCTCTGAATCAGTTTACAGTAAAGTAAACTTAAGGGTGATTGCTTGTATTTCTTTCATCACAATCATCAGTGGTCGGAATTTGTTCCCTCTACATTTCTGACCTACAGAGTAGTTTAGGTATTTTAAAAATGGTATAGCCCCAGAAGAAGAACACTAACCAATAACAATTAACATATTAGACTAAGTTAGTATAGGTTTAGCCTAAATGTGCACTTTTCGTGGGATCCCATTGCTTTCAAACTTAACAACTGACAGATTGGAATGCATATGACTTAGACATTTTTGTAGATTTTATTTCGAAATAGATATTGAATTAAGATTTTCCAAAAAAAAAAAAACTAGCCTTCATAAGGTACCATTCATTTTTCAAAACAGTGAATATAAATGGTATGCATTTTGTCTTTATAATTATTTTAGCACAGTGGGAATTGGTCAAATCAGCTAATGAGACTGAAAAGATTTTACTGCAATTCCGTTTTTCCTAAAAAAAAAAAAGGAGAGATTTGAATTGTCACGCGTTTTGAACTTCTTGTTATTGGAAAATATAACCAAAATAAGCAAAAGGGAAATGGACCACCTAACTTTAGTGGGATCCACCTATTGTGGCTCCTTTTTGTTCATATATATTTGAAGAAGTCTTTAATATGTGGCTTGATTGATGCATCTCATCTGCTGCAATGGACGGCCCAGATTGATTTTTTTAGTTATCGGATTTGAGGGATATTTTAGATAGAACAGATATTAAAGATGGAATTATTTTGGGACCCACTAAAGTAATGGTATCACATGATAGATCGGAATAATAATTCAGGTGATTTTGGATCTTACTATGGTTCTTGTCTTGCGTAGAAGAAAATTTATATTTTAAATGGATCCATATATAGTAGTAACTGGCCGGTGTCTTCTTTTTTTTTTTTTGTTGTTGTAATTGGTGTATATATGTCTCGGTGTGTGTGTGTGTGTGAGAGAGAGAGAGAGAGACCTCATATGATGACTTATTATCTTTTGCAACTTGTGCTTTTTTTTTTTTTTTGGAAAGCAAATTTACAGATTGCATTACATCTGGTCAAAATACAAGTTATTTGGAATATATTTTACGAGCAGATGTCCTAAGTAGGAATAGCAACTTATGATCATGTTTATATATAGATTAATTATTTTAGGTCTTAGAAAATGGAAAGATCAATAAACTTGTGATATTTGGCCCTTAGTTTTTTTTCTCCCCTTTTTACATGGAAATTTTGGAACAATGTACAATAGACAATTTTCTTTTTGAACTTTCATAATTAGGAAATGAGGTGATAAAGAATTTACCTGAAGTTCATGATATGTTAATTTACTAGGTTACAGTGGACCATGTGTCCGTTTTGGATGTGAAATTGCATTTCTCATGTGAAATTTCTGAGCAACATTTTTTCTTTGAGCTTGTATTATGTGATATGGAACAACTTGTTTGCTTTATACCTGTATTTATATTCTTTCTTGCCGCCACCGTGGAGACCGGTGTAACATAAACACGCTCATATACCTATAAATACATGCTTTTGTCACTTAAATTGTAACTATGAATTTTTGATAATTTCAGAGTGAAAATCTAGTATGGAGGAGGAGACTCAAGTGACCTCAGAAATACCAGTAATGAAGGTTGATACTGAGGACAAAGCCAATCCTACCAAGGTATCTTACGACATTGAAAAAGATAAATAATTAATTATGTTTTTGTCTTATGTGTTAGTATGAAAATATTTGATAACTGGTAAGTATGAGTGGTGAAAAGGGCAGCTTTTTTAATCAGACTCACTAGTATTCACCTGTGCTATTAACTTACTATTATGCTTGCAGCTTTTAATTGGTTAATAATAAACTAATCTCTCTCCTTATATGAAGTGTGTGTGTGGCGTATGCTGTTCTCTGGAGTCTAATTTTGATAAACTTCTGTACATTTTCTGATTTAACTTTGTTCATTATTCTTGTTATTAACATGAGAATGTCTAAATGTGTTTCAATTCTATATAATTTAAGGCCTTACCAGGACTTACAAAAACATGACCTGAAAATAAAATAACTGAAACCTTGTTCAGTTTTGGCACAAATAAACAACTCCATTGAAGTTTATCAGTGTGAAAGCTGTAATCCTGAGTTCACTGACAATTATTGTTGATCCTAATAACTTTATAGGCAACCAATGGAGACTTGCCTCAAGTAGGAAAAGAAGGAGAGAAAGAGGACGAAGAGACTGATGGAGAATTCATAAAAGTAGAGAAGGAGTTGCTTGATGTGAAGGATGCCTCTAATACAGCTGAGGCAGCGATTGCAAATGATGAGAAGCCATTAGCCATAGAAAGAAGCTTAAGCAGTTCAACAAGAGAATTATTAGAAGCACAAGAGAAGGTTAAGGAACTTGAACTTGAATTGGAAAGAGTAACTGAAGTATTAAAGCATTCCGAATCAGAAAATATAAGGATGAAAAAAGAGATCTTGCTTGCGAAAGAGAAGTTAGAGGCAAGTGAAAAGAAGTACGAGGAGCTTGAACAGGATCAGAAGAAATTGCAACAGCAGATAATTGAAGCTGAGGGGAAACATAGTTTACAGTTTCACACTTTGCAAGAGGCTCTCCAAGCACAAGACTCCAAGCACAAGGAATTGAATGAGGTGAAGGAAGCATTTGATGGTCTCAGCCTTGAGCTTGAGAGCTCTAGAAAGCGGATTCAACAATTGGAACAAGAGCTGAATGTTTCTGAAGGTGAGGCAAAGAGGTTTGAGGAGTTGCACAAAGAAAGTGGTTCACATGCTGAATCTGAGACACAGAGGGCTTTGGAGTTTGAAAGGCTACTTGAAGAGGCAAAATCAAGTGCAAAACAAATGAGAGATCAGATGACTTCCCTTCAGGAGGAAGTGAAGGGTTTGTATGAGAAGATTGCAAAAAACCAGAAAATTGAAGAAGCCCTTGAGAGCACTACAGCAGATCTTTCAGCAGTTAATGAAGAACTGACACTTTCAAAATCAAAACTACTGGACATGGAGCAAAGACTCTCTTCAAAAGAGGTTGTTGTAATTGAACTTACGCAGGAATTAGACCTGAGGAAAGCTTCAGATTTTCAGGTGAAGGAAGATCTCTTGGCACTGGAAACGTTGCTAAGTGGAACTAAAGAAGATCTTCAGGCAAAGGTATCTGAGTTGGAGGGCCTCAAGCTGAAGCTGCAGGAGGAAATCAATGCAAAGGAATCAGTTGAAGCCCAGTTGCAAAATCAGGCAGCACACGTCTCAACTATACATGAGGAATTAACTAAAGTAGTGAAAGAAAAAGAAGCTCTGGAAGCAACTGTGATGGATCTCACTAATAATTTAGTTCAAATGAAGGAACTATGCAGTGACCTTGAAGACAAGTTGAAGGTTTCAGATGAGAATTTCTCTAAAGCAGATTCACTTTTATCCCAAGCTTTGTTAAGTAATGCAGAGCTTGAACTGAAATTGAAGTCTGTCAAAGAGCTTCACAACGAATCTGGGGCTGCTGCAGCATCTGCTACGCAAAAGAATTTGGAGCTTGAGGATTTAATCCAAGCTTCAAATGAAGCAGCACAAAGTGCAAAATCCCAACTAAGAAAGCTTGAGGCACGCTTTATTGCAGCCGAGCAAAGGAATTGGGAGCTTGAGCAACAATTGAATTTATTTGAACTAAAAAGCAGTGATGCTGAGAGAGAAGTGAGAGAATTCTCAGAGAAACTATCTAAACTCAGTGCTGCACTGAAAGAATTGGGGGAAGAAAAAAAACAGTTGGGTGACCAGAATCAGGAATACCAGGAAAAGATAACCCACCTTGAATCTTCTCTGAATCAATTATCATTGCGTAGCACAGAGTTTGAGGAAGATTTGAGGATTGCTACAGCAAAGTGCACTGAGCATGAGGACCGAGCAAATATGAACCATCAGCGCAGCCTTGAACTTGAAGACTTGTTCCAGACTTCTCATTTGAAAGTGGAGGATGCTAGCAAAAAGGTGAATGAGTTGGAGTTGTTACTGGAAGCAGAGAAGTACAGAATCCAAGAACTCGAAGAGCAGATTAGCACCCTAGAAAAGAAATGTGTGGATACAGTAGTGGAGTCCAACAAATACTTTAATAAGATGTATGAACTTTCATCTGAGCTTGAGGCATTCCGAACAAGGGCATCAAGTCTTGAAATTGCACTGCAAAGAGCCAATGAAAAGGAGAGAGAGTTGACAGAATACCTGAATTCAGTGACAGATGAAAAGAAAAGGTTAGAAGATGCATCAAACGATTCCAGCAAGAAACTTGTGGAAGCTGAGAATCTCGTGGAAGTCTTGCGTAATGAATTGAATGCAATGCAAGAGAAGGTGGAGTCAATTGAAAATGATCTAAAGACTGTTGGATTGAGAGAAAGTGATGTAATGGTGAAGCTTAAGGCTGCTGAGGAGCAACTAGAGCAACAAGAAAAATTATTAGAGCAAGTGACTACAACAAACTCGGAGCTTGAATCATTACACGAGTCACTAGTAAGAGATTTAGAAGTCAAACTTCAAGAGGCTATCGCAAACTTCACTAAAAAGGATTCAGAGGCAAAACACCTGGTTGACAAACTGAAGTTTCTTGAAGACCAAGGGAAATTATATGAAGAGCAAGTAGCTGAAGCAGCTGGAAAGGCTGCATCTTTGAAGGACGAACTGGATTTGTGTTTGCTAAACGTGGCCTCTTTGGAAACTTCAGATAAGGAACTTAAAAAACAGATCCTGGAAACAGAAAATAAGGCTTCCAATTTCCTTTCAGAGAACACACGCTTAGTTGAGACAAACAATCAACTCAAAAGCAAACTTGATGAACTTCATGAATTGCTAAATTCTGCTGTTTCTGACAAGGAGGCCTCAGCTCAACAACTAGCTTCTCACGTGAGCGCTATTACAGAAATATCAGAGAAGCACTCAAGGGCTCTAGAACTTCATTCTGCAAGTGAGGCTCGGTTAATTCAAGCAGAAACAGAGTTACAAGAGGCCATTCAGAGATTGACTAAAAAAGATGCAGAAATAAAAGATTTAAATGAGAAGCTAAATGCAGTTGAAGGCCAAATTAAATTGGTTGAAGAACAAATTTGTGAAGCATCGGCAATTGCTGATGCTCGAAAATTTGAGCTGGAAGAGTCTTACCTGAAATTGAAAAATTTGGAAAGTATTGTTGAGGAACTGCAAACCAATTCAAGTCTCATTGAAAAAGAGCGTGGAGGACTAGCTGAGGCAAATTTAAAGCTCACTCAGGAACTGGCCTTGTATGAGTCCAAACTGAGTGATTTGGAGGCAAAACTATCTTCCGCCCATTCTGAGAAGGATGAAACAGTAGAACAGCTTCACACTTCAAAGAAGGCCATAGAAGATTTAACACAGCAGCTTATTGATGAAGGACAGAGGCTACAGTTTCAGGTTTGCATTGTGTTTTAGTAAATCATTTTTTGATGATTTAGTTAGCATAGTCTTCTGATTTGATAAATTGTCAATTGCAGATATCTTCAGTTATGGAAGAGAATAACCTGCTTAATGAAACGTATCAAAATGCAAAGAAGGAACTTCAATCAGTGATTATCCAGCTGGAAGAGCAACTGAAAGAGCAGAAGGCAAATGAAGATGCTCTAAAGTCTGAGATTGAAAATCTCAAGGTAGAGAGAGCTGAGAAGTCAGTATTGCAGACCCGTCTCGAGGAATTTGAAGAAAATTTGACTAGAGCCGAGGCTCAACTGAATGAAGAGGTGTTTGTTATCAACTAGAGCGATCTAGAAAGAAACCCAAAATTAGCTTTTGATGTTTAATTAGTGTTTATCTTCCAACTGCTAATATACTAGTACTGCTTGCAGGTCGAAAGCATTCAGGCAGCTGCTGCAGGTAGAGAAGCAGAATTGACTTTGAAACTAGAGGATCATGCACATAAACTCCATGATAGAGATATATTAAATGATCAAGTCCTACAGCTTGAGAAAGAACTACAACTCGCTCAAAGCGTCATTACTGAACAGGTTAGGAGCCAATTATGTAGCTTGCTTTGCTTTTGATTATTCAAGATACCTCTGGATAAGTAACTTATGTTATCTTGGAACACTTTGGCATCTGGTCATCATACATAGTAGCTCATATATGTGAATCTAGTTGTGAGACTTCTTACTGCTCTTTACAATTGGAAAATGATCATGTGATATTCAAGACGACTTAGTTTCTCTTTGATGTCCAACCTAACAGAAAGAAGCAAATTTTCAAAAAGACAGAGAGAGAGAAGCAGCTCTGAAGAAATCCCTTGAAGATCTTAAAGCTAAGAACAAAAAAATCATACTTCTGGAGAAGCAAGTGAAGGAGGTTGAGCAGAAATTGCAACTTGCCGATGAAAAATTATTAGCAAAGGTCAGTTTATGCTCATATAAGCAATTATCTATTGGACACATGCATGTGCACTTGAGAGTGTATTTGTACATAAATATATTTCTATATCATGTTGTTATGGGTAAGGGTGAGCAAAAACCGGACCGAACCAAAAAAAATCGACCGAACTGAGCTGGTTCGGTTTGGTTCAGTTTGATCTTTTAATAAAATCAGTTTGTTCGGTTATAATTTTAAAAGAAATTTGGTTTTCGGTTTGGTTTTTTAGATAGAAACCGAAAAAACCGAATTAACCAAAGCAATAAATATATCAAACTAATTTGAATCGAACCAGATTTAAAATACATGTAATTTAATTGAAATAAACTGAACCGAACTTTTGATAAGATCAGTTCGGTTAATAGATATAAATTTTGGTTTAATCGGTTCGGTTACAAGTATAAAAAAATACAGTTTATTAAAATTTGGTAAAAAATCGAACCGAATTATCCGTTTGCTCACCCCTAGTTATGGATTAAAGTAAATGGGTTCTTCCCTTGAATTAACTCTGATACAGAATGCTGATATGCCCTTTGTTATTAATGCCTTTTTTTATGGCCTGTATCCGTTCAAAGACATTTATTACATCTCGAGTATAATGCCACCTTTATTTTGAAGTGAAATGCATAGCCAGACATAATTGTCTGTGGAAATAGGTATTCATGAATACAGCCAAACTACTGAGATCACATGAGCAGTGGCTTCTAGTATAAATCAGATAGTTATTTACATTTAATCAGTTGCAGGGTGATGGGGGAAATCTGGCTGAACATAAGGATGAAACAGAGATAAAATCCAGAGACATTGGATCAACCATTTCCACTCCCACAAAAAGGAAGAGTAAGAAAAAACTAGAGGCTTCATCTGCCCAAACTTCATCCTCTCGAGTAACAAATACTCAAACTGCAGAAGTTTCTCCTGCCATGAACTTTAAGTTTATTTTGGGAATGGCCCTTGTATGTATCATTATTGGCATAATTCTTGGAAAGAGGTATTAGTTTTGGTGTGAATTTGGGCTTGCTATATATTCAGTTTTTCTTTCCTATGCCCTTTTTCTTTTTTTGTTATTGTTCTTTTCTTTTCTTTTTGTTTTTTTTTTTTCACAAATCCTTTGCTTTCTACGCATGCACAGCAGATTGGACGTTTTGTTTGTACTCTGTCTAGCTTACATCTTTGGCGTTGCAACGGAATTTGTTTTCATCTGAATGAATAGGTACTTTTGATTAATGTAATATTCAAGTTTGAGCTTAGTCTATTTCATTGTGTTGCAAATATTTGATTTATTTAGAAACTCTATGTAGCTGACGGTTAATCAACCCATTTGTAGCAGTCCCTAAAGTAAGCCGTGTCCAGGCTTTAAGTCCATTCCTTTGATGTATCATTATTCATTCACTTTGTTTGGAGGGGAAAAAAATAAAAAAAAAAATAAGTGGACTGAGAGGAAAAAAAAAAAAAAAAAAGGATGGGGGAACGATTGCAATGCAACATGTTGTTTGTTTGGAAGTAGATGAAATATGGGGTGAAATATGATTGTTTTTACAGCCTTTTTGATTTGCAAAGTTACAACTTTGTGGTTATAGGGTGAAAACGACATTTCTTCTCAATTTCTATTAGAGCCCCGCAGTACTAATTTCTATTGCAAATCTATTCGCTAGTCTTTTCCTATTTGTTTCTAAGCAAACTAAATAAAACTAATAGATAATATGACTATAATTGTATGTGATTAAATAGGTTATATTTATTTTTCGAATATATATATATATATATAAAAGAAAATTATTTTTTAATTTATTTTTTCATCTCAAATAAATTTTGAGATTAAAATTAGTTAATAATTATATTTGGTTGATTCTAAATTTATGCAACCATTACCATGAAACCGGAAAAAGAAAAAAGTTAACAGGAGCAGAAGTTTCACTTTTATCCAGAGCATTATGGTGTAATCGGTACACCGCAAATACCGATATCGTGAAATTTACCGATAACCGCCAAAATTGAAACTAAAAAATCATAATACCAATACCGATACCACGAAAACAACCAAAACTGATACCACTAAAATTATGTGATATTCGCAGTATACCGATGCCGATATCGAAAAATGAAGCAAAATTAAATATTTTCAATAATTTTAATAAGTAATAATCAAATATTATTATATGAAGTCGAAAAAATATAATAATTAGAATAAATTAGATAAATTTGAGCATTTTAGTATTTTGTAAAATTTGAATTAATTAGAATATGTGCAATCTGTGATTTTTTTTTGGTTTTATGTATGAT
>CATIWR010160317.1:0-13309 GCA_949677035.1 Omphalea diandra | reverse complement strand
GGATTTACAGAAGCCCCAACCTTGTTGTCGTTGAAAATAACCCATCTGCCATCTTTCAAGACATGAGCAACATAATGACCACATTGGGTAGAGGTTCCAATGTGGCTTACTATTCCAAAAAGCCTGTATCCTGCATTAAGGCGCATAATTCGATCACATTGACCAAGATTGATGTAGACAATCAAAGAATGTCATGAAAATAAAATATGTATACAATCTTAAAAAACCTAATCACAGATATCAAAAAAGACAGGATATTCGAAGTTCAATTATATCGGACACTAGATTACTTATAATAGTCACAATATTTTTAGTCTGCATTATTGAAAAAAAATTGCCATAACGAACAAATTTGCATTAATTAAAATTTTATGGAATCACAGCTAGGTTTTGACTATCAACAAATGACATCAAGAGAACCAATTTTATGAAAACCTGATAAATTTCCTATACCATATATGGCCTTTTACTTAGGCACTTTACAGGAGAATTAATCCCAGTGGGAATACAAAACTTCCCCAAAATGTTCTACAATGAAGTAATATCTTAAAAATTGCTTCGAAAAAATTTTCCCTTAAAATCCTTAACCAGCAGGCTCCCACAATAACATCTTGGAAACATAATCACTGTAAAGGCAAAATTAAGTAATATCCTTCATATGTTCCAAAAATATATATATTATGGCAATCCTCATATTAGTATCTAATAATCAATTATATAGTTAAGAATGCATACAGAAACTTGTCGGAAGAAAAACTAGACAAACAAAATGAAATGGGAGTGTTCCATGCTAGATAAGTCAGTGCATGTTCAAATCTCTCAGTTTTTTTTTTTTTTTTTAAAGGATGATGATGTCATGACTCCCCAAAAGTTTTTTCGCACTACTCTCATTGTTTTCATTATTTAAGTTGACTATCATTTTATATTATCGTAATTCTTCAGGTATTATACTTTTCCTTTGTTATTCCTACACAATAAAAATAAAATCTTTTTATGACTGTCCTTATATGTTCGCATTTTTTCAATATATATATATATATAATGATGTTGCTTAAAATTTTGGAATTATACTGATTATAAATACACAAAATTAAATATTCACAATCCTGAAATATGTTTTACATCACTCTGACAAATAAGTTTAGTATTTAATTTGATTTTAAATTTCATGCCCAACATAAAAATAAAATTCTTCACTCGATAATTATGAATCAAATGACAGCTTTTGCAGCAAATTTAAATTTATCACAAATATAATGCTACTATAAAGTGCAAATTTTCTTATTTTTTGAAATTATTATGTATGGAGGACATCTATAATGAAAGCAATAAGAGGAGTGTCAATATCGCCATTTTAAAAAAATAGGAAAGCAAAAGCAGACAGGCAATTTTACAAACAATACAATCAAGATAAAGGGTCAAAAGACTAACTTCCTCCTCCATCAGGCAGTCCAGTATCATCAGGGACAGACGTGGCACTTGATGTGGTGATATCCATATCAGATGAAACAGAAGCATCAGGATTATTGAATATCCAATCTGTTGCTTTCTCAATATTCCCACCCTGTAAAAATTATATAAATTCTATGAATGCTTAAAAAAAAGTGAACTTATAGAATAGCCAATTTGTAGATACTCTTCTCAAAATAACTAGTTATAGAATCTTACAGATGCCTTTAGTGCTTTCCGAGCAATTTCTTCTTGAAAACCAAATGAGATCAGAGTTTCAATTTGAAACTGGTCAACAACTTCAGTAACTTGTGCCTCTTGAGAAATAGGAACATCTATGTCTGAAATAAGACATGCTTATATTAATTATTACTGTGTAACCACATTATACTATGGAAGATGCATGTAATAGGCTTTGAAAGCAATGAAATCAAGAAACAAGCTTAAACACCTGGATCATCCATGTGAGAAAGTAACCAATTCATTGCCTCTTCTAGTCCAGTGTTCAAGGTATTTATAGCAGCTTTCTGACAATGAAGATAGTTGAACCCCATTGAGACAAGCTGGGAAACAATTTCCTCATTGGCCACAAGCTTATTTGATTCCATCTCACCCTCAGGGACTGCAGTAAAGATACAATGATGTACAAAAGAATATGAAATATTAGAGATTGTTATGCATCCATGTCATATTTGTTGTGACCGCTGTAGTGTGTAAACCATTGAAAGCTGAAGCAAACACAATAATATTTTACATGGCTTACCCTCTCAATAGGGCTACATCCATATGCACCATCATCCGCTATAATTAATATCGTCCACTACATTATCAAGATTTTAATCCATTAACCCATTACACCCAAGAGATCTCTCAACCACACAATTACACAACCTTTCATCCCATGCAGTATGACACCACATAGCTACTACATAAATTCACACTACTTATAACAAATAGAATAATTTATCTCCCTAATGCTCTTCTAAATATAACTAAACTACTTACTAATTTAACTTTCATGGGTCAACAACTGCCAACCATGGTGGGCAAAATCCCCCACAATAATAGACAAGAACCACTTCCTCTTGGATTCAAGCCTCTCACATTGATAGGCAAAAGCCCTTGCTACTATTCCTGTAATACTCCTATTTATACAGTTAGCCCTCACAAATCCTACACTAATAACAATCAACATCAAATTAGAAATAACCCTAGAATAAAAGTCTACACTACACTGGAAATAATCTTCCATCCACTTGAACATTTCTTCCAAATAAAAGAGGCAAGTCTTATTATAATCCAATTAGGAATTTAAGTCATAATCCCAAACAGAGAGGAATCGAACAACGCATTTAAGGGAACCAAACTGCACCAAATGTATATATGATAGACAACAACTAAACAGTTGATGTTCAGAGATTCATATAATTACATAATGTACAATTACACATTGTGAAAATGGAAATCATTTTTCACCAGATGTTGAACAGACCATTCATAAACATCCATAGCAAATTTCTAAAGACAAAGCTTGGCCTCTTCAAAGGCCTACCTACTTGACCCTGAAAATAAACTCCAAAATTGAAGGGAAGGGGCAGATTTTCACTTCCAAAGAATCAATGCACCTGTGGAAAAACTTGAGCATCCCACAGAACTCAACACATCCCAAACAATGGGACCAATGAACCACAGATTGATATCTCACCAATAGGTCTGACAGCATTGCACATAATTGACCACAAGCAACACATTTTTTCTGCTCACCTTAAGCTTAAGCCAGGTTTCAAGTGACAATGGTAATAGACATGGTACAAGCATGGCAGAGTTGGATCTTACAAGTATTAAACAGAAGGAATGTCAAGCACATCAAATGAAAGAAAAGGTAATCAGTGTACTTCAAGGTACACCCCAACAATTTCCCAGAATACACTGCCAAATGTACAATGATTATCAGGTCATAGAAGAGATAACAGAAGATCAAATCCAATTGCTGTTAAGCCAATTGAAATGCAGTCTCCATGAATAAAAGGCCATGCTGATGGTTATAAAGAGATATACGCCAATTGAATGCACTAAATGATTTGATAAAAGACCTATCTACACTATTATACACAAGTGAAGAAATATCTGACATATACAGGCTCCATCCTTCACCCTACCCCAACCCCCAACCTCTTCCTTCCTATTCTATTCCATATGTCAACTGTCAAGCGCAATGATTGCAGCATAGAAAACCCTGGCTTAAATATTATACTAAGTTTGAGTGGATTAGCACACCAAACATATTGGCGAACTAAATCGTTTTTAAACTCTCATTAGCAAAAATAATAGTCAAGGAATTCAAAAAATCTAGAAGGGAACACGTACCACCATCTGGCAACAGGTCCTCGCCTGGTTGAAGGCCCCTACTTCGCATGTGACTGATATCTATGATATCAGGAACATCTATATAGACATCTGAATGGGAAATGGAATGAACAAAAATGTCATTCAATAAAGTGCCAATTTTGGACAACAATAACAAGCAATATTAATGAAGTTAGGAGTGTTCACTATTTGGTTATATAACCAAACAACTAAACCAGAAAATTAGGTTTTTGGTTCAGTTATTAATTTCAATAAAACTCAGTTTTAGGAGAAACAGTAATTGAATTAACCCAAATTATATCAGTTAATATATAAACTATAATTTTATTAATAATATATTAATAAATTTAATTATTTTTAGTAATAATCTATTATTAAAATTGTAATTTACTAATAATATATAAATTATAAATAATAATTATTCAGATATTTTGTTCACAACCAAATAACTAAACGAATATTTCAATATCTATTATTTTTTCAATTTTCAATCAAACTTAGGTTCAGTTCAGTTTAGTTAATCGAATAAACGCCCCTAAATGAAGCCACTGAAATTTTACCAAGCTTTTTTGGCACCCAACCCTCCGCCATGACAAATTTACGCATGTGCAGCACCAAATAATCAGGGAATGAAGTTAGGCCAGCCGTCCTGCAGGAGGTGTTAAAATTCATATCAGGGTGCATCCGGACACTGATGCATGAGTTCTTTGAGCTTTTTGTTATTATAATTACCAAAAAAAAAAAGTAGCTTTAGCCAGTTAGATGGAGCCTCAGAAACATCAGAAAGCTTACTTTTGTGCCATCGTCTTAGCATTTAAGGCAGTGCTATAAAAATCCTGTATCGTCTCTGGAGCTGAAAAGCTTGCTAGGCATGCCTCTACAGGTACCCTTGGCCGTACAATTTCTACACTAGATCTGTTAGAAGTCAATATGTCAAGATCAGAAGTTCTGACAATCAAGACTAGGATTTTTAAAAAAAAAAAAATTGTACTTACACATCTTTCCCCTCTGACACCATTCCCGCTTTCTTTTTTTGGAAGACTTCAAGTTCTTCTAAATTCCCAAATTGTTAAATCAGCATATAGAATTCCAGAAATATGTTCCAAAAGAAGAAAAAAAAATGAATAAACAAAGATACCTTTATTAGTAGCTTCATGTAATGGAATATTCAAAGAAAGAATATAGTCATGCCTTCTATTGTAGGCAACCTTTCCGGATGAGCACAAGATACGCTCCTCAATGCCAAACTTGAAACTTCTTGAGGGATCCAATGTGGAATTCCCACCATTAACACGTTCAACTTGGTCAAGGAAATGTAGAAAGAATTCCAATGCATCCTACACAAGAGTTATGTCAAATATGCCTTTGCAACTTTCATGCCTAATGGTGGTTAATGGTATCATCTACAAGTTTCCAAACACTTAATTAACAAAATGTAAGTTTGATGAAAATTATCCCCTCCTCACTACCATAAGTAATGTCTTTAGGAAGAATATTCATTTCCTCAAAGTATTTTTTCTTTTGCTGGGATAATAACAAGTAAAGATATACAATTTTTTTTTTCCAAGAAAATATAAAATAGCAGAATAGTTAAATCTGTTCAGCTACTTTCTTCTTAGTCCAGCCTAGGCATAAATACAATGTCATAAAGAATCATTAACCATCAAACTAATTACACTATATTATAAGTCCTTTAGACCTTTTATTTATGAAAAAGGAAAAGGAATTATGTACCAGTCCAACCACTCCTCTCTCTCCCCCCTCTTTCTCACATAAATGGCAAGTGACTAAAAGTAAGACTTTCAAAACAAATAATAGTTTTAGTATCATACTAAATCTACCTGTTGTCTCATAGAAGAAAATTCAGGATGACTGGCTGCAATGACTGCCTTGAACATACGAGGGGGTATCCCCTCCTGTTTCTAGTATTTGAAGACAATAAACAAAAAGAAAACAAGGAAAAACCATCAAATAAGAGAATAAAACAAATATGTGAAAACAATTACTTTATAAATTATACAATTCCAAAAGTAATTGAGCATTGGATGAAGAGATCCTAAAGCCACTAGTATTATATGCATATAAATAGAGATGAAAAATGTGAATTTCAATTGTTCCATCCCAAAATGTAAAGAACTAAGGATTCTAATAAAAACTATATAGAGGATTTCAAACAACCGATTACAAAATCAGTGAGTGGAAAAATTCAGATAGAAAGCTTACAGAGCTTGTGGAGGTTGCTGCATTTGCGTTATCATCTATCTGGATGACAAATAAAAAAAACAAAGAAACTATAAATAGAAAAAATGGTAGCCAAGTTATAAAGGATCAATATTAGCCATCTTCCATACCTCCATTGCTGGAACTGAGTATTTACCAGATAGCATACCATGTGCCAGTTTGTTTCTATCATTTCACAACAATATGATGTATATCAGTAACAACATTACCTTCCCAACTGAATTTCAAAGTATCTTTGCAATATAAATGCAGAGCTTACTGTATCAAGGAATTTAAAAGAAAATGTTGTCTATAAGAAAAAGTAAAAATTAGGCAACTGGAATAAATATCCATACATAGAATATAATCGGTTGCAGGACTACAGATTCATGGAGATGAATTAGCTTTGATGTTTTGTAATTAACAACATTAACAAAACATAATTATCAGTAATCAAATCAGGTGAAAAAGAATAGAATTATAAATTACTTACAACTGCATATTTAAGTCTACAGTTGGATCAGTAGGAGCCATCTCGAATGCTGTTTTCAAGGCCTGGTTCATGTAATATCTAAAAACATAATCACACCAAGCAATGAGCCAATATAATTAAACAATCAATGAACTGAAATAAATTTACTACTTCCTCCGTCCCAAAATGATTGGCAAAATTTCATTTCCACAAGAATTAAGAAAGTTTGTTAATTATAGTTATTTTGTGTATTTTAACCACTTTCTTACTAAAATACCCCTATGTTTTTTTATTTTATCAACATTAATAAAATATAATTATTATTGGAACTACAACAGTTCATGATAATATTTAAATATTAGTAGTAAAATAATTATTGGAACGTAAAAAAAAAATTATTGAAGAGAATAATTTTCTCCTTTGCATCGAAAATACAAATTCAAAGTAAAAAATATAGGTAGTAATTTATTGATAGTGTGGGAATATATGTCAATTAATAAGGGTATATTAGACAATTGTTTAATTAACTATCAACCAAAAAAGGATATTGCCAATTATTTTGGAATGCTCAAAATAGAAATTTTGCCAATCATTTTGAGATGGAGGGAGTAAAATATATCTACTCAAATAACCACATATATACAAGCAGACATGTGTAGGTTAAAATGATGCATTTCTAGGCACAGGCTTAAAAAGTAAACTAACCGTGAACAAAACGAACGTGTTGAGAAAACAACTTGCATCGTTGCTGCCATGTAGCAACTGCAAGCAAAAAAATTAAGAAACTGGACATCAAATAAATGTGTTGTTCAAATGCTACAAAGACCAATCTTACCTGTTTCCAAGGTTCACAAGTCCTGTATAACCTGGTCCAAAAATTGGTTCCAATTCCTCTCCACTTTCTTGAATTCGATTCCAATCAAAGTTGAAATTTTGGTCAAGCTCCCTTTCAGCAGTCGTCATTTCAGTCTGAAAACATGAACATGATAATGATTTCAGTCAAACCTGAATAATTGCTTGACAAATCAGCATGGAATCAAATGATGCTCAGAGACTATCTCAGAAAGGGGCAAAATGTTAGAAATTTCATAAATTTATGTTAAAGCTTTAAGACAATTCAAAAGAGAAAAGGGAAGGGGGAGGGGGGAAGACACCTCCATAAACTTTCATTTGTATAGTTCATTTTCTAATATTGGCTTTCCCATGTGCAAAATCCTACTTCCATCGATCCACCCCCTAGACTCAAGCCTATTCATCAAAAAATGTCACGCTGATGTCAAAATGAAAACCAAAAAGCTGGCTACTCCAGTGCTGAGGTTTTCAGATTTTAAACCTAATACAGTCAAGATACAAGGGGAGTTCTAAAAGAACACAAATTGCCAATCACCACTTGGCTTGAAGATAGAACCTCCCCTTATGAAATAGAAGTGGGTCTGAGATCCTGAAGACAAACACATGCAATAGGTCACAATAAACTATGGGTTATTGACCACAAGAGATTGCACATACATATACCTAGTACAATTAAAAAATTGAAAAAAAAAATTGATCCTTTTGCTTCACTAATTTAAAAAACTTCTGAATTAGTTCTATGAAATGGCAGAATGAAATTTCATTCATAATTTCATTTTCAAGCTACAGCTGCAATTCTATTCATTGCTATAAAAATCTGCATGTAATCCTCTAAATACCAATACCTGTGCACATGCAAAGATGAAAATTGTCAGGCACATTAGTTAGAATGTGAAGTGAGCTTCAATGTAACACGGACTAAGGACAGTAGAGACTAGATTTGATGAGCAAAATAATCAGCTTTAGACGTGTTTGACAAGAACATTATCCAAACCATTCTAGGCTCTAAAATGAAAAGCTGCACACTTCTAGATTGTTCTGAATTGTCAAATAAAACCAATTGCAGCAGTTGACCAGTCAACCATTATTCAATTAAGAAAAAAGGCTCATTTAAACAAAAATATGAATACAAAGAAAGAAGGAATTTGTCATTGATAAACAGTATACCAAGGATAAAAGAGAAATTCCTTGTGACTTGTCTATGTGCACGGCCAAGGAAAACAACAGAGAGTGGACTTAGCAATTTGCTGATATACCACAAAAAGAACTGATCCACAATTGAAAAGGAGGTACCTCTACAAATGAAAGTATCAGATATAACTGCCTTTTTTATAAATTTGATTCCAATTGTTCTCGTCAAGACTGCCATAATGAGGGTATCAGATATAACTGCACTTTATATAAATTTGATTCCAAATGTTCTTTTCAATGATGCCATACACAAAGACGTTTGAGAGACTAATTGACTGAAATCCCCAATGACGAAAATGAGAACTGAAATTTGATATCATCAGGCACCACTTTTTACATGTTTTGTTAGCATCCAAACACTTTCGACAAGTTTGGTAGGCTATAATGACATGTCATTCAATTTTAAGAGATGAACAATTACTTCATTGTGATATTGAATTAATCTAAATTACATGCCATAACATTAAAGTACATCCTAGTCTGACCAAAAATACACTATATTTTATGGTCTGTTTATGCGGTACTTTCTATGTTATCTTCAAATCACGTACATTACAGTAAAGTACATCCTAGTCCGACCAAACATACACTATATTTTATGGTCTGTTTATGCGGTAATTTCCATGTTATCTTCAAATCAAGTATATGACCAGCTAGTGCTACTGCCAGAAATTGAGTAGAATTGGGGCATTTTGGACAGAAGTTGAAGCACTTCAAATGCAAAAGAGCCTGTTCCTACACATAACACCCTTATACAACAAATTAAGAAATTGTTAATTCAAAATGCTCTACTTGCCTATGAGCTAGGAAAAATTTGATACTAGGAAAGTGTGCGTACATATATATATATATAAAGAAATAAAATAAACTTTGAATAATCCAAATGCCATTTCAGAACTTAAATTTTCTAAATCTTCAACATCATTGAATAGGTCATATGCCTTTGACCTCCTTGTTCATTTCAGATCAAATGTTATAAGAATAAATCCAGCCAAGAAAAAAGAAAGCAAGAAAATAGCAGTATTTAAAATTATTGGAACAAATTATCATTGAATCATTCACACCCTATTTGATTATATAAACTCCAGATACATAAATTTACAAATACTGAAAAGTTAAATAAAAATATAACTAATTCCTCCCATGAAAACAGAAAAAGCGAGAGAGGAGAGACCCATGACAATTTTAGAACAAAAAGAATGGGCTATAAAAATTCAAAACTTAGAATGAGAAAACATTACATTAACAATGCTATTGCTGTCTAGAGGCCTCAGCTAAATAGGATTTTAGAAAGACCAAGAAGCCATCAGAAAGTTTGCAAGACATAAATTCTCTAGATGTTCTGGGCCAATAATGAATTGAAAACAAAATCCATCCAGTCCAGCTACATATGCATCCCCATGTCCATTATAAAGTTCTTTTTATTTCTCCTATAAGCCCATAATTTTTGCATTATAGAAAAGAACTATCACTTGCCGAGTCAATTCCTTACGCCTATATATCCAAATTCATCTCAAAGCAGTTGGAAGTTCCAGAATGTAGTAATTTTATTATGTAATAACATTAATATTAGAAACAATATTTTAGATGGCCAAAACTCCATGATAATTCTGAAAATAATTAAAAATGACATTATGTGAACCTTTTACTCATCTTGTTGATTACGTTGAAACTCAAGATCCAACCAACATGAATGTGGCAATAGCTGGCACCCTGTTTGCTAAAAACGTGTTTTGACTCGTACGATTTTACTATTTATGAGTCAAAATCTCTCAAACAAGTCAACACATGTACAAAATTGGTTCTTATGTAAAATCGAAGTAAAATCATGCTTGAACTCGCTAAACTTGGTGAAATCGCGATTTTCTACCTGAGTTTAACGAGTTCACACACCCATTTTTCCAATTTTTTTAACTCAAACAATTCTTCAATAAAGTTGTACCATACCACCACGATCCTCCCCTTTGCAGGAACTCGGAGTGTAAATTGTCTTCAATTATAAGCCATTATTTAACACATTTCATGTAGTATCTATTTATATGTTTTGTATTGTTAACTTAAATACATGATGGACAAACTAATTTTTTTTATGTATTTTAATATTCTAATATGGGTATTAACTTGAATCTTTTTCATGAATAGGTTCCCTTATGATCTTTTTTAATGTAGTTTTATATGTATTAAATTTAAAAAATATCTTATTTGTATTTTTATATGTGTAGGATTTAATTTATATAAGAACTTATTTATATTTCTATATATGTATAATTAAATTTTAAAGGGTATTTTATTATGATGTAAAATTTTAAGATTTTATGATTTGATTTTACCATATGAGGTTATGGATCCTATACCAATTCAATGTTGAAAAAGCAAGTTTGACAACTTGAGTTGTGATGCATAAAAATATACCAAAACACAAATGCATACACAAAGATAACTGACCTTCTGTAATGATGAAAAATCAATGCCAAAAAATGCCAGATGCTGAGCCAGTAGTGGATCCAGAACACTATCATCCTCTGGATAAGAGAAAACATCTGAGCTGCCACAATATGTTACTCATGGTAAGTTCTGAGAACATGTAACAGAAAACCCCAAGAAAAAAAAAATATACAAGAACAAGCTTGCATTGAATATTAAATTATAAAAGACTTGTTTAATTCTCTATTCTTCAATTTGAAAAGAACATAAACACATGAGAGCATAGTAATTGAAACTGTAATCAAACTTCCAGTTTTCTCAGCTCTATCTTATCATTAGCCAACTTTAAAACATTAATTTCTGTTGTGTATTTTCTCATTTAATTTCTATATTACATGTGTTTTCTCTACTTTAAAGAAGATTGTGATATCATTAATTAATTATAACACCATCAAATGGTTTAAGTAAAATCAATTATTACAGTATAAGAATAATTACGGAATTCAATTGCTTTAACAGTATGCATGGATGGGGATGAATTCAAGAAGAAAGAAGAAGAATTGAGGAGAAATCACTATCTATCTTGTATGGCTTGTATTTTCTTCCAGAGGGGAAGGGATGGAACAGTAAGAATTCCCCTTCATTTCCTATCTAAGAGTTGAATGGCTAAACCCTAATAGGAGCAAAACATTTCAACTCCAAAAAATTTTATTGTTTTGCTCTTTTACACTTATTATTTTATAAGAGTAATTAAAAGAATTTGATTTTTATTATCTTCTCAAAGAGCTTCTCCCTTCCCCTCCCATTCATCCAAACAAAAATAGAAATAATCTCCCTCCCTTCCTTTTGTTAGTTAATTTTTGACTTGCCAAATTAAACAAACTAAAATTTTTCTCTTCCCCTCCCATCCCTTTCTCTTCTCTGCTTAATGCATGGATGGGGATGAATTCAAGAAGAAAGAAAAAGAATTGAGGAGAAATCACTATCTATCTTGTATGGCTTGTTTTTTTTTTTTCCAGAGAGGAAGGGATGGAACAGTAAAAATTCCCCTTCATTTCCTATCTAAGAGTTGAATGGCTAAACCCTAATAGGAGCAAAACATATCAACTCCAAAAAATTTTATTGTTTTGCCTCTTTTACACTTATTATTTTATAAGAGTAATTAAAAGAATTTCATTTTTATTATCTTCTCAAAGAGCTTCTCCCTTCCCCTCCAATTCATCCAAAAAAAAATAGAAATAATCTCCCTCCCTTCCTTCTGTTAGTTAATTTTGACTTGCCAAATTAAACGAACTAAAATTTTTCTCTTCCCCTCCCATCCCTTTCTCTTCTCTGCTTAATGCAACACATACTGTAGGAGTTCCATTTCCTAGTTAATCAAAACAACCAGACATTCGCACTGAATGGTTTTCCCATAGTACTCAATCATCATAATCTGTTAGATACCTATCAATAACTCCTTAACACCATCCAAACTCCACCACCTGCATGTCGATTATTTTCTTCAAACTATAAAATAAACAATAAATAGTGGGGCAATTTCAGGCTCATTAAATGAAGAATTATACTAGCTTCACATAGAGAGAAAAATAAAATAAAATAAACATAATAGAAGGAAATTATGGCTTCTCAAAGATGAAAGAATAAGAGTTATATGCTGTCAAATCCTTTCAGATTGATCAAGCATATAGTGAAAAAATTGCCATTTTTCCAAGCTCTACATCATTTGCTATCTTCAGGAGAAATAGAAACTATCTAATATAAAATAATGCACAGCCAATCATGGACCTTGGATTGTCCAACACAGACAGCACATTACAATCACTTTGTCCAATAAACCATAATGAAAATTCAATTCCTTTTGAAAACAGCTTAGCGAATCTGAAGATAGATAAATATTTTGAAAATACATGCTTTACTGTGACTTGTGAGTATATTTTAACATAGCCATTTATCTGTGTTCTTCATGTTTTTACTAACTACTTCAACCAGAAAAGGCAAATATTCACAATTGAGTACATGTCATTAGCAAAATGCATCATATTATACAACTGTAAGTACCAAGAACAAGCAAACATTGGTTACAGTTAATATTTGTAATATCTCAGTTCTTCCTAATGCAATGGGGCATTACCTGCTGCTTCCAGATCAGAAGTAATCGTTCCAAGTTTTACAGCAAGAGGGTAACTTGTCTCCTTGTAGTGTTCAATGGCATGGTTGTTGCCACCACTTCCATCCCAATTTTTCCGCCCACAGAGGATCATTCCATCAGTAAGATTCAACCACAGATTATCTGTTTTCTCACACTTTGCACATTTCCATCCAGATGGAGGA